>PVKB01004644.1:0-131066 GCA_004027205.1 Ctenodactylus gundi
TCAGCTTGGAGGACTGGAGGTTTCAGACAGGGCTTGGCTGCACAGATGGTCACCAGGAGGTCCTGGAGATGTTTCTGAAGCCACGAGGGGGGTTTGTCTACCAGGGATCTCCAGGCAAGGATGTTGGGGATCTGTTCCAGATGTTCTTTGAATACTCTTGTCTATGGTGTAGACAATGGCAGCCTGGAAGGTCCCTACAATGGCCCACTGAACCTGGAATGTGGGTCATTTTAGGGAACAGAAAGCTTTCAAAAGATGAGGATTGACTTGATAGCCACCTTTCAAGGCTCTACGTCTGAAATCACAAAAATGGGAGAGAATGAGATGTAGAGGGGTTGGAGGGCGGGACTGCTGTTGGCCCATGTCCTGAAAGTCTAAAAAGAGGCAGAGGGTCACGACAACAACAGAAACAAATACAACACACAAGACATGAGTAGAGATCTTGAGGCTACTATGCTGAGGCAATTGCCTATTCTGACCGGTCTTCTGACCAAACCTGATACCAGATGGTGTCCACTGGCATCCCAGTGACCCACCTGACTTGCGGTAGTAACCTGCATCCAGGATAACCACCGGGGTTTCTGCGGTGCTCTTCAGACACAATAAACAAATGACCACCCCTCAGGATGGCCGAGGACCTTTCCCTCAGTCCTGGGCCCGGGAAGAGATCCCGCTGTCTGTGCACGACTAGTTCAGAAGAGTTTCCCGGCCAATGCACCAAAGTGTTATAGCGCGGATTAACACACGGGACTCACAGGCAGGGTGGTCAAGAGTTTATTGTCCAAACAGACCAGCATGCTGGGACCCGACCACCTAAGGAGCCAGCCCCAAACAACTTGGGTCTGGGGTTTTTATACTCACAATGCAGGGAAGCAAGAAGGGGGTATATTCACAGAACAGAAGGGGGGTTTTGACAGAACAAAAGAGAAATGGGGCATACATTGTTTCTACATCAGGAAGTTTATGCCTCTATCTAACATACAACCTGTCAACCATGGCGACCTCTGGGTACACAGAAACATATTGTGGTTGTTCCTGGCACAGGTGCAGGGTTAAAGCCAAAAGTTGATTTTTCTCATGAGCTCAGGGGGAGGGGAGGGTTAAGCGGATGGAGGGATTGAACAGAACTAACTCCATTTTGATTTTGTCTCTCAATAGTAACAATCAGCTTGAGAAAATGGTATATTTATATATTACACCTTGATCATTTTACTTCCCTTTCCAGCCTCTCTTCTTACTTCCATCTTTCATGTATTTATTTATTTATTTATTTATTTATATCCCCCCCGCCCTGTGTTTTTGAGGCAGGGCCTTGCTCTTTAGTCCAGGCTAGTCCTGAACTCACTATGTAGCCAGGATTAGCCTTGAACTCAAGGCAGTCCTGTCTCAGTTTCCCAAGTGCTGGGATGACAGGCCTGTGATACCACGCCTGGTTTATGTGGTGCTGAGGAATCAAACTCAGGGCCTTGTGCTTGCTAGGCAAGTGCCCTGACTGCTGTGCTATTCCTCCCGCCTCCACCCCCATCTCTATTTTATTTTTTAAAAAAAGCTTTTTTAAGGCCTCCCAGCATTCCAGAACTTTGGGAGGCTGAGGCAGGCAGATCACAAGTTGGAGCCCAGCCTGAGCAACTTAGCAACTTAGTGAGACCCTATCTTATGGGGTTTTTTTTTTTTTCAAGATGTAGAAAAGTCTTTATTTAGATTCCAAGGACAGAATGCTAAAAGCTCCTGCTATCCAAAAGGGAGCCCCTGAGTAGGGTTGCCCAGACCTTATCTTAAATAAACAATAGAAAATGGCTGGTGGACTTGAGGAATAGCAAGGCAGTTAGAGCACTTGCTTAGCAAGTGCAAGTCCCTAGTTTGATCCCCCTACCACCACCACATAAGCTGGGTGTGGTGGTGCGCACCTGTAATCCCAGCACTCAGGAGATTGAGGCAGGAGGATTGCCATATGTTCAAGGCCAGCTGGGGCTCCATAGTGAGTTCAGGGCCAGCCTAAAGTACGGAGTAAGACCCTGTCTCAAAAAAAAAAAAAAGTGGTTGGTGATACAAAGCAGAGTAGAGGCTGTGCTCAATCCCCAGCACTGAAAAAAAAAAAAAAAGCCATGTAGTACCTTGGCAGGCTGCATTTATATTTACAGAAAGCATAAACAAATACCTGTTTCTCCTTTATTACAGTGACTTAATAGATTTTGAACATTAAGGCAGTGAGAATTCTAAAAGATACTGATAATTTAAGTTAAGGCTTTATTTTTTTTCAAGTGCATATTCACAGTCAACTGCAGCCAGTGCAAACTCATCCAGTAGTTTGTCTTCTGGACTTTCTATTGACTTCCTAGTCCTTTTATACAGCTTGTTCTGCTTTTATCTTCATTTCCTGTCAGCTATGATTAGATATCATTTGCTAATGGATCTCCTTTAATCCTCTCACCAAGGCTATAATGTGGTTACTCTCTACCCTGTTTAGCCCAAGGGGAGCAGAGTCTCTGAGGGTGCCAAGACTGGCCACCAGCCCTAATTATAGCTCTCCCACTCACCTCCAGGCCCCTGCCTCACAATTGGGATAGGCCATGCTGAGCCTTAGGCTGGCTTCTGTCTCCTTTTCCTGCAGTCCTTATCCAGCAGCCCTCAGGCCCAGCCTCCTCGGCCAGCGGAGCTGTCAGACGAGGAAGTAGCTGAGCTATTTCAGCGACTGGCAGAAACACAGCAGGAGAAATGGATGCTGGAGGAGAAGGTGCTGTCAGTCTGCCCACTCAGCCCCACTTAAAGTGCCCTGGGGAGCAGTGAGGAGGGAGTCTGTCTAGGCCCCTCCTTGTGGGTAGTTGAGAGGCCTGAGTTGGGCTGGGGCTTTTTGCAGGTAAAGCACCTGGAGGTGAGCAGTGCTTCTATGGCAGACGACCTGTGCCGAAAGAGCGCCATCATTGAGACCTATGTCATGGACAGCCGGATCGGTCAGTGTCCCTCCCCAGCCCTCAGGTCCAGTCTTCACCTGCCCCTCTTTCTCCATTGTTCTTTGCTGTGGCTTTTCTCCTCTTCAACTCAGTACAGTTACTGACAAGACCACAACCCATGATGGGCAAAGCAAGGAAGCTCTCTGTCTTTATCTTGCTCCCTCCTTTCTGGGTAGCCCTGTCATCCCTCCACTCTCCATTAGCTAGTGGATTCCCCGGGCCTTCTGTGTTTCAGCTTCCTCCCCCCCTTCCCCCTTCTCTCTACCCTTTCCCTCTGTTTATTTTTTCTGCCTCTCTCCTCCTTAATCTTTTCTCACTGGTTATGTTGCTCTGTCTCTGTAAGTCTGTTCTCTGTATCTTTTGTTTTGTGTTTGGTACTAGGGATTGAGCTCAGGGCCTTGACAACTGAACTATATCCCCAGCCTATTTTATTTTGGTTTTGAGACAGGATGTCTAAGTTCCGGTGGGGAGGTGGGCTGGGTTTGACTTTATAATCCTTGTCTTAGCCTCTCAGAGTGCTGGGATTACAGGCCTGTGCCACTGAGCCCAGCTGGTCTGTATCTTTACGCTCTTGGAGATTCTTATCTTTCTTCCTACTTGGCCCTCTTCTCTCCTTCCCTTCTGTAGTTACCTTCCTTCTCTCCTACCTTCTCTTCCCTTTTCTCCTCCCCATTTTTATTTCTTTTGCTCATTTCTTTCAAATCTTTTCTCCCAGATTTTTTCTTATTAATAAGAACAGTATCTACTGACATACACTGAGGATTTACTGTATGCTTTGCATGCAGTTGTATGCATTTTTTTAGTATTGTCCCCATTTCTCAGGATCACATGGTTAGTAAGTGACAGAACCAGGTTGCACATGTGAAGCCTTCACCCCCTACATAACATGGCTTCTCTCCTTCCTCCTCCCCTGTTCTTTGTTTCCCTCCTTTCTTCTCTGGCTCTGCCGAGGGGGTGGTGCTCAGTTTGGGCCCTTGCAGATGTGTCTGTGGCAGCAGGCCACACAGACCGCAGCGGGCTGGGCAGTGTCTTGAGAGACCTAGTGAAGCCAGGTGATGAGAACCTTCGGGAGATGAACAAGAAGCTGCAGAACATGCTGGAAGAGCAGCTCACCAAGAATATGCACTTGCACAAGGTAAGTGTAGCTACCAACCTATCTGTCTGTCCATCTAGCCATTCTCCTCCCTAGCCACATAGCCCATGGGTCCTCTGCCAGTCCTCTGCCCACCTATCTGGCCTTTATCCATCAAGACATCCCCTTCCTATTTATCAGCCCCCTTCCATGCACTTATATTCTATTTTCCAATCAGATTCTTACCAGTTTGGTCTTTTGCTCTTCCCTCTGTCCCATACTTATCCACTTGTCCACTCATACACAGTCACCCAGTCACCTACCCATTGTTCCATCTACTATCTACCCATCCAATCATCTTCCCCAGGTCCTCTGCCCACTTCCTGACCCACCATTCTCTTTCAGTTACTCATCAGTCACCCTTGCACCTACCCACCCCATGCCCTATCTGACTACTTATTCTCCTTTTGTCCTCTACACAGTTCGTTCACGTACTTATTGGCCTGCTACAGATCCTTAATGTGTCTACCCACACGTCCATCCGACCACCCTGCCTCCTAAATTTTTCTCTTCTCTGGGGGAAGCAAAGAGGAGTCAGCCCCAACTCCTGCCTTAGAGAAGCAAGTTCACATTTAGTAGAATAGAAGGTGGTAAGGGTAGTAGTTCTGTTCTCCAACAGCACTAGGTAGGTCATTACAGATGACTCAACCTGTCTTAGCTCCAGTGGCTCCCCACCTGTCTTCAAAACTTCTCTGTGTCCATCCCTCTGTGGGGGTTCTATAAAGCTCTGAGTACCTTCTAATCCCAGGGCAGACACCACTGGGCATTGACTAATGGGGTGAGAAAAAAATCACAGATGATATCCCAGGTTTGGTGAGGGCGTTTCCCCTCTTCCCTTCTCTGGCCCCTGATGGTTTGTTTGTTTCTTAGGACATGGAAGTTCTATCCCAGGAAATTGTGCGGCTCAGCAAGGAGTGCGTGGGGTCTTCTGACCCTGACCTAGAGCCAGGAGAAACCAACTAAAGACCTGCAGGATGCACCTACTCCCTTCCCTGACCACTCCCTGAAGATGCAATTCCCTTTGGCTGTGGTGGGAAAATGAGGCCTGCCACCAGAAGTAGTGGGAGATTGGACATTAAAGGGGTTAGAGGCCTGATGGTTGGTGTCAATGACCCCATCTTAGGGCAGAGGCCCTTGTGGGTCGGTGTCTAAAGGAAAGGGGCAGAGATTCCTCCTTCCTTCTTGGCCCTGTCTCCCAGGGGCTTCTACCTTCACCTTTGCATGAGCGCTCTACCAGAGACCAACTCTTTATTTAATTTATGTTTAGAGGCCTGGCTACTCTGCATTTGGGGTCGGGGATGTTGGGTGGGGACACAGTCTGTGTTCATTCGAGCATCGTGTGTGTGTGTGCGTGTGTGTGTGTGTGTGTGTGTGTGTGTGTGTGTGTGTAAAGGCTGTGCAGCCAAAATACCATCTGGCCAGACAGGCCCACCCACTGACTGACTGCTGTCATTTTTTTTCAATCAAGAGGGATGTACAGGGGCCGGGTTGGTCACTCAGTTGGAACAAGGAGGGAAGTCTCTGGCTACAACTTTACTCTCTGTTCTCTACCCTCACCACACCTGTCTCCTGTCCAGCATCTCAAACTGAACAGAGCAGAACTATATCTGCCAATATGTATGTGCATGGTTGTGTATGGGGTTGTGGATGGAGTGATGAGGGAATGGGTAAGTAGCTGGATGGACTGATGGAAAAGAAGTGGAAGGCTGCAGAGATTAATGATAGATGGATGGATAGGTGGTTGGATGGATTGGTAAGTGTTAGAGGGTGGACAAGTGGAGAATAAATGGGCATTTTATGGATGTGTGAGCAAATGGGTAGATGAATCAGGTAGATTTATTGATGGATTTATGGGAAGATTGGGCATAAATTGGATAAGCAGAGGAAGGTATGAATGAATGAGGTAATGAATAGGAAGGGTAAAGAGTAAGTATATAAATGGGTGGAGTTATAGATGGATGAACTCATAGATGACTGGAGGATATTGACATACAGAAAGGTCAGTGAATGGTTATATGGATGGGGTTAATATACAAATGGATGGTTGGGGCTGGTGGAGTCCTTAGCAAGCAAAAGGCCCCGAGTTCGAGTCCCCAGTACATCACAAGCTAGGTGTGGTGGCACATGCAAGTACTGAGGAGACTGAAGTGGGAGGATTATAGTGAGTTCCAGGCCAGCCTGGACCATATAGTGAGTTCAGGACCAGCCTGGACTGCAAAGTGAGACCTTGTCTCAAAAAAAATGGAAGCCTGACCTAGTGGCACATGCCTGTGATCTCAGTACACACAGCAATCAGGTGGCTGAAGCGGGTGGGTTTTGGGTTCGAGGCCAGCCTAGATTACATAGTGAGTTTGGGACCAGCCTGAACTATAAAGCAAAAACCCTGTCTCAAAAAAGAAATGGATGGTTAGATGGGGGAAAGATGGGGGAGTGGAGAGATGGAGAAATGTGGACAAGTCAGGAGTGTGATGAGTGAACAAATGGAGAAGTTCATGTGTGGGTAAATAGATTGGAAAGCTAGACTTGACCCTTTGCCTGCACCTCTGTCACCACACACCTTAAGTTTAGACACCCTCTGTACCAGGCCCCATGTCATCTCACATCACTTCATTTAATGCTCCAAAATGATACTGTCAAGTTGGGATAACTCCAGCAACTGAGGAAACAATGCAAGTCACTTGCTCAAGAACACAAGGCAGGGGCAGAGCTGGGGTTTGAACCCATTCACGCCTGGCACAGGGCCCCATACTCTTACCTGCAGGAACAGAGCCCTCTAGGGGAGGAAGTGTGATTTGTCCATGGGACATGAACCAACCAGGAAGTCGGTACCCCTGATGTGAGGCCTTCGAGTAGGGGTGGGTCTGAATTATCTCCAGCTGCACTCCCTTTATCCCTCATGTCCGTCACATGCAGAAATAGTGGACTACTTGCCCTCCTTTAGCCCATGCCCCCCCTCCCATGGGGATGGGGTTAGGGACCTTGCTAGCGATAGAATTCCCCCCCCCCCATCCATTATTCCCCCACCCTAGTATCTGCTTTTCCACAGCCTGCGGGTAGGGAGGGGACAGCGCTGCATCATTCCCTGTGGCACTCTGGCACTCACTCTGGGGCCATTAACAGACGCCTCCCCATCGATCCGATCTGCTAAGTGCTGCTGATTCAGGCTGGTGGGGGTGGGGGCCCCTGGGGGCAGAGAGGGTAGGCGCTGGGCAGGAAGAGGGGGGAGCCCAAGAAGGAGGTGGGGAGAATTGGCAAAGCTTCCTGCCACCCCCATTTTCCAGATGACGCGACTGAGGCCCAACCAGCTTTGTAGGAGGCGGAGTTTCCCCAGGGTCTCTCTCAGGCTGTCCTAGGGGAGGGGGCTCTGGGAGCTACGAGGCCCCTCCCTACCTCTCCATCTCCCGACAAGCTCGGAGGGGCGGGGAGAGACAGCGGGAGAAGGAGGAGAACTCGGGCAGCTCTGCAGAGGGGGCCAGGAGCTCCGGTGCTTGGTACCCCCAACCCCACCGCTGTTGCTGCTGCTGCAGTGGGGACACAGGTGAGGACGGCCCTATGGGGAGGGGGAGGGGGAGGGGGCCACCAATAGCGCTGCCCTTGTCTTTCCTTGGTCCAGCCCTCATGCCCTAGCCTATCCTGGGACAATCCCCAGGGGTCCCACTGGATCTTGTCCTTCCAGAGCCTCCTTCCAGGGACCGAGCTCTTTCCCTCTGCCTGTGCCACTATCCTTCCTAGGCCTGGCTGTGGCTGATTTTCTTTTTCCTCCTCCTCCAGCCGCCCCTGCCACTGCCAGTACCGCTATTGCTGCTGCCCAGCATATAGGGCCAGCCCCTGGGGTGTGGTTACCCTGGGGTGTGGGACCCAGCTTTCTCCCTGCCTGTTCTTCCGGCCTCCAGAAAAGTCTAGCAGCCCCCCTCCTGGAGAAACATCCAACTCCTTTTCAGTACCCTAACCCCCTCTGCAACCCATTTTGGGGGGAACCTCTTTCATCTTAGTCTTTTGAGATTTCCCTGGGTGCTCAGGAGCTGTCCAACTTCCATCCAGTTGTGTCCCATCCCCTTCCGATTCCCCAAGCTCCTTTTTCCTTCCCCCAGAACTCTTCAGAGAGTGGAACAGACTTCCCCAGTCCCTCCAGATAGCCCCTCCTCCAGGTAACTCCCAGCCTCCTAAAAAAAATTAACCCAGCCCTCTGTGGAGCCAGTTTAGCCACTCTGCCCCCCTCTGCAGCCCCCACTACGGAGCCCAAGCCTGTCCTACCTTGCCGGTAAGTCCTGTAGAGTTGAGACAACATCATCCAGGCTGTCCTTGTCAGGGAGAGACATTTTTCAGCCATCCTTGAGATGCATCAGACCCTTTTCCAGATCCATGAGGGGATGCAATCCCTTTGACTTTGCTGCAGAACCCCCAAGGGTGTGGGCAAGCCCCCTCCCCATTCTTAGCCCTTCTAGAACT
The DNA here is from genome assembly GCA_004027205.1 of Ctenodactylus gundi. Taxonomy (NCBI): domain Eukaryota; kingdom Metazoa; phylum Chordata; class Mammalia; order Rodentia; family Ctenodactylidae; genus Ctenodactylus; species Ctenodactylus gundi. Next base: position 8,533 of record PVKB01004644.1, read on the forward strand.
GCCTCCCAGACACTCCAGCCACTCTGAAGCACCTCTGAGCCCATCTCTACCCTTGTACATGTCTTGGATGCCCGCATCTCCTGTCCAACCCTGCTAAAGGGTTCCCTTCTTCCTTCCCTGAGGACTGGAGAGTCTGGACAAACCCCGTCTGATTCTTTGCCTCTCTAAACACCCCTGGGCATCTTGAGGCACATGTTGACCCCTCTAGAATCATTTCAATCTGTGAATGTGAGGACCCTTGGTGCCTCTGGCTGCCTCAGCACCTTCTCAGTCCCTCAGAATACCGTCCAGGTTCCTCCTAGACCCCCCCCCCCCATGCCCCCAAACTCCTGCTTCTCTCTCTAGTTCCTCCTGCTAGTTCCTCTTGGCTTCTAGGCAACCCCAGTTTTCTTGTCCTGGTGGCCCAGGACCTCTCCAAGTCCCCACCATCCTGGAGATAGCCACATTCCGTTAAACACCACACCCCCCAAATCTGGGCCTAGGAAGCCACAGGATGGCAGCAGGAGTGGCCACATGGCTGCCCTTTGCTCGGGCTGCTGCGGTGGGCTGGCTGCCCCTGGCCCAGGAGCCCCTGCCCCCCGCCCCAGGGGTGAAGGCCTCTCGAGGGGATGAGGTTCTGGTGGTGAACGTCAGCGGCAGGCGCTTTGAGACCTGGAAGAACACATTAGATCGCTACCCAGACACCCTGCTGGGCAGTTCCGAGAAGGAGTTCTTCTATGATGCTGACTCTGGCGAGTACTTCTTTGACCGCGACCCAGACATGTTCAGGCACGTGCTGAACTTCTACCGCACAGGCCGGTTGCACTGCCCGCGTCAAGAGTGCATCCAGGCCTTTGACGAAGAGCTTGCCTTCTATGGCCTGGTCCCTGAGCTGGTGGGCGACTGCTGCCTTGAAGAGTACCGGGACCGCAAGAAGGAGAACGCAGAGCGCCTGGCAGAGGATGAAGAGGCTGAGCAGACCGGGGATGGCCCAACCCCGCCGGTGGGCAGCTCACTGCGGCAGCGACTCTGGCGGGCCTTTGAGAACCCACACACTAGCACCGCAGCCCTAGTTTTCTACTATGTTACTGGCTTTTTCATCGCTGTGTCGGTCATTGCCAATGTGGTGGAGACCATCCCGTGCCGCAGCTCGGCGCGGCGGCCGCCAAGGGAGCAGCCGTGTGGAGATCGCTTCCCAACAGCCTTTTTCTGCATGGACACTGCCTGTGTACTCATATTCACAGGGGAATATCTCTTGCGGCTCTTTGCAGCCCCCAGCCGTTGCCGTTTCCTCCGAAGTGTCATGAGCCTCATCGATGTAGTGGCCATCCTGCCCTACTACATTGGGCTATTTGTGCCCAAGAACAATGACGATGTCTCAGGTGCCTTTGTCACCTTGCGTGTGTTTCGGGTCTTCCGCATTTTCAAGTTCTCCAGGCACTCACAGGGCTTGAGAATTCTGGGCTACACACTCAAGAGCTGTGCCTCTGAGCTAGGCTTTCTCCTCTTTTCCCTCACCATGGCCATCATCATCTTTGCCACAGTCATGTTTTATGCTGAAAAGGGCACTAGCAAGACCAACTTTACAAGCATCCCTGCGGCCTTCTGGTACACCATTGTCACCATGACCACACTTGGGTGAGTGCAGACCTTGTGTTGGAAGCTGCGAGATTCCTCAATTATACGTACCCTTTCTGTAAAATCAGGAAGGATACCTGACCCAATGGTGCAGGCCTGTACACCCAGCACTCTCAGAGTCTGAGGCAGGAAGGTCACAAATTCGAGCCCAGCCTGGGCAACTTAAGAACTTAGCTGGGGTGTAACTCAGCAGTTAGAGCACTTGCCTGTCAATCACAAGGTCCTGAGTTTGATACCCCAGCAATACATACACAGGGTGTGGTGGTCCAGACCTGTAATCCCAGCACTCAGGAGCCTGGTGCAGGAGGATTGCTGTGTGTTTCAGGCCAGGCTGGAAGACATAGTGATTTTGGGATTAGCCTGGGCTCCATAGTGAGTTCAGGACCAGCCTGGGCTACACATTGAGACCCTGCTTCAGGAAAAAAAAAAAACCCTTAGGAAAGCCCTGTCTCAAAATAAAAATTAAGAAAAAAATGATCCAGGGTCGTAGCTCAGTATGAAGACCCTGGGCTCAGTCACTAGTAAAACCCATACACTGTGCTGGAGGAATAGCACAGCAACAGTTAGAGCACTTGCCTAGCAAGCACAAGGCCCTGGGTTTGATTCCCCAGTACCACATAACCTGGGCATGAGAATACATGCTTATAATCCTAACACTAGGGAGGCTGAGGCAGGAAAACTGCAGTGAGATTGAGGGCAGCCTGGGCTACTTAAGGAGTTCAAGACAAGTGTGGACTACAGAGCAAGACCCTGTCTTAAACATACACATGCACATGTGCACGGACACACACACACACGCATACATAGGAAGGGTAAACAGAAGAACTCTCTCTTTCTTTCTCTCCTCTCTCTCTTTTCTGAGGCAGGATCTCACTCTGCAGCCCAGGCTGGTCCTGAATTCACTGTGGAGCCCAGCCTGGCCTTGAACGCACAGCAATCCTCCTGCCTCAGCCTCGCAAGTGCTGGGATTACAGGCGTGCACCACCATGCCTGGTTCTCTTTATTTTTGAGTTTCAGTTTGCTCCTGTAAAAAAAGTAAGAGGGGTATAATTCACACGGGACCCCTCCCAGATAGCTAGAGCTTTTATCTCTGTGTTCTTTTTTCCCCCTGTGTTCTTTTGTTCCTAAATAAACACCAGTTATTTTAAAAAATAATAACAAAATAAGAAAGGAACTGGGGCATTGCTCAGTGGTTAGAGAGGTGGCTTAGCAAGCACAAGGCCCTAGGTTTGGTTCACTAGCATATGAGCCAGCTATGGTGGTGCACACCTATAATCTCAACTCTCTGGAGACTGAAGCAGGATTACCATGTATTTGAGACCAGCTTGGGCTATAAAGTGAGTTTAGTACCAGCCTGGACTATAGAGACTACCCTGTCTCCAATAAATAAATAAATGAAAATTTAAGAGAATTGAACTGAATTCTTTTTTGTGTGTGATATTGGGGATCAAGCTCAAGGCCTTCACACTGAGCTACATCCCCAACTTTATTTATTTATTTATTTATTTATTTATTTATTTATTTATTTATTGAGACAGGGTCTTGCCCTGTAGTTCAGTCCAGGCTGGTCCTGAACTCACTATGGAGCCCAGGCTGGCCTTGTACTGACTACTGCAATCCTCCTGCCTCAGCCTCCCAGTGCTGGAATTACAGGTGTGCACCACCATCTATGCATGGATTACATGGGCTGGGGAATTGAACTCGGGTATTTAACACTTGACTTAGCGCTTGCTAGGCAAGCACTTTAACTGCTGAGCCATTCCTCCAGTCCTGTATTTTTGATTTTTGAGACAAGGTCTCACTAAATTGTTAAGTTGCCCAGCCTAGCAATCCACTTGCCTCTTACTCTTAGACTGGTGAGATTACAGGTCTTTGTCGCTAGACCGGCTTGGACTGAATTTTCTTTTTTCTTTTTCTTTTTCTTTCTTTCTTTTCTTTTTTTTTTGAGACAGGGTCTCACTCTGCAGTCCAGGCTGGTTCTGAGCTCCTTGTGGAGCCCAGACTGGCCTTAAACTCATAGCAATCCTCCTGCCTCAGCCTCCCTAGTGCTAGGATTACAGGAGTGCACTACCACATGCAGTTTATGTGGTGCTGGGGAATTGAACTCGGGTACTCAGCACTTGCTAGGCAAGTGCTTTAATCACTGAGCTATTCCTCTAGCCTCAGGCCTGAATTTTCAAATCGTTCCCAGCTCTGATCTTATCTTGTTTTTCCAAGTCAGGAGACTTGGGTTCAAAGATTGTCTTAGCTGTTCTCTTTTCTGTTGACATTTTCTCAAGGCCTCAGTTTCCATCTCTATAAAGTGGAAATGATAATCCCTTCATAATCTAGAGAAGCTTCTGTGACATCATGGCTGTGAAAGTTCTCTGAAAGTTTCTGGTGTAAGACACATAGGTATCACCCCTTTTTCTTTTTTGAGGACCCATGTTTCCCAGTATTTTAGAATTGTCTGCTATGTGGAGAACCACCCCTTGTGGCTTATTGATTCCTTGATGTTTCCCAAGATACCTTCAGCATTATTTTTTTTTACTGCCTATCCCTGAGAGGAAGCAGAAGTATCAAGTGGAATCACCAAACTGATGATGTTTTTTTTTTTTTTCCTTCAGGTGCTGGGGTTGGAACCCAGGGCCCTTTGCATCCCAAACATGAGTCAGTTTCAAGGCCTTGCCTCTACCACTGAGCTTCATATCTAACATTCATGATTATTTTTGAGGCAGGGTCTTACTCTGGTAGTTCAGACTAGTCCTGAACTCACTATGTAGTCCAGGCTGGCTTTGAACTCATGGCAATCCTCCTGCCTCAGCATCCCAAGTGCTGGGACTACAGGCATGCACAAGCACGCCCAGCTTATGTGGTGCTGGGGAATCAACCCAGGGCCTTGTGCTTGCTACACAAGCCCTTTAACTGCTGAGCTACACTCCTAGCCCTCCCACCCTTTTTTGAGACAGGCTCTCGCTCTGTAGCCCAGGCTGGTCCTAAACTCACTATGGAGCCCAGGCTGGCCTTGAACTCATGGCAATCCTCCTGGCTCAGCCTCCTGAGCGCTGGGATTACAGGTGCGTGCCACCACTCCCTGCTTTCCTAGCCCCTTTAAAAAAATGTTTGAGACAAGGTGTTGCTAAATTGCCTGGGTGGGCTCAAACTTATATCCTACTGCCTCAGCCTCTCAGTGTGGTGAGCTTACAGGCCTATGCCACCAGACCTGATTTTTGGGGGTCGGGTACCGTGTCTCACTCTGTAGTTTAGGCTGGTCATGAACTCACTATAGGTCTAATACCAACCTCAGCCTCCTGAATGCTAGGATTATAGGTGTGTGTGACCATATCTAGCTTACATAGTACTGGAAAATCAAACTCTGGGCCTTGTGCTTGCTAGGTTTTAACTGCTGAGCTACAGCCTCATCCCCTGAAGACATTAAAGACATTTTTTTTAGCCAGGTGTGATAGTGCATGACTGTCATCCCACCACTTAGGAGGCTGAGGCAGGAAGGTGACACATTTGAGGGCAGAGTGGGCATGGCTGCATAATGAGTTCAATACCAGCCTGGAATACATAGTTTCTAAAAAGAAAGGGGCTGGGTGCATAGTTCAGTGTTAAGGTGCTTGTCTAGTATGCACAAGGTCCTTGGTTAGGTGGGTGTGGTGTGGCATGCTTGGAGTCTGAGGCAGGAGGACTGCCTTGAGTCCCAGGCCAGCCTAGGCTCCATATTGAGTTCAGGACCAGCCCTAACTACAGAGTGAAACCTGTTAAAAAAGAGAGAGAGAGAGAAAAGAAGAGAAAAGAAAAGAAAAGAAGAAAAGGAAAAAGGAAAAGAAAAACACAAGGCTGGCTTTGTGGCTCAGGCTTGTAATCCCAGCACTCTGGGAGGCTGAGGGTTGCAAGTTTGAGCCCAGACTGGGTGACTTAGTGGTGCCCTGTCTCAATATCAAAACTTTTTTAAAAAAGAGGGCTGGGGATGTATTTCAGTGTGAAGGCCCTGGATTCCACCCCCAGGGGGAAAAATAAAACCTTGGGCTATTATTGTAATCCTTCTCTAAATTTCGATCACTGGGATTAGGTATACTGTTGGTGCTTAATATATGTTGAGTGAATGACTGGATAAATTGGCCTTGCTCAGTGCCTTAATAGAGAAAAATTAATTTGGGGCTTCTAAGCAATAGGAATTAATTCTATTTGGAAGCTCAAATTAGATTGACATATACTGAGCCCTGACAGTAAATCAGTATTGGCTATTGTGATGCTTTTTACCCTGTTCAATCTATACGGCAACCCTGTGGGCTGGATGGATGCCCATGTCTCATACTTGAGACAGTGTGAAATGACACATCAGAAAGCCAGAAATGGCCAGCTTGGAGACACTTTAGAGTAGAATCCTAAACGCTTAAAATGAGTCAAAAGACAGAAATAAGGAAGAGCCATCTTAGGGCACAGCCTGAACAAAGTTCCTGGAAGCCTAAAACAGCAAAGGCTGCAGTTCTGTGGAGTTCTCATTGGTCCTGTGGTTAGAACTGACGTGTACCATGTGATCCTTGGCAAGTCAACAGTAGGACCTTTCTGAGCTTCCTCCTCTCTGTGAAACAAGTCAGTAAATGTGGCTTTGCTCCATCCTCATGGGTGGGGAGGGTGGCATGGAGGAAGGCAGAGGCAGCTTCAAGGTTTCTCCCTATTTTTTTTCTTGAGACAGGGTCTTGCTCTGTAGTCCAGGCTAGTCCTTAAATCACTATGGAGCCTGGGCTGGCCTCAAATTCACATCAATCTTCCTGCCTCAGCTTCCTGAGTGCTGAGATTATAGGCGTGTACCGGGCTAATTTTCTTTCTTTCTTTCCTTTCTTTCTTTCTTTCTTTCTTTCTTTCTTTCTTTCTTTCTTTTTTCTTTTTTTCTTTCTTTCTTTCTTTTTCCCCTCAGGCTAATTTTCATGTGGTGCTGGGGGATTAAACCTAGGGTCTCACAAACTAGGCAAGTACTCTAACCACTGACCTATGTCCCCTGCCCTCCCTACTTTGTTCATGTGAGGACAGTTTCAAAGCTTCCCTGGAGGTGGGGTTAGATCAGAGCCTGTCCTATTTAGAGAATAAAGAGAGGTAGACAAAACCAACAGAATATTCCTCTGGTGACACAGAGCGCTCAGTCAGCAGTGGTGGTAGGCCTTTTTCCCCAGGAGCCTATATTTACTTTTTTGAGTAGTACTGAGGATCCAGCCCAGAACCTTCACTCTGAGCTATATCCATAGCTCCCCACCCCCTTACTTGTGATCCTCCTGCCTCAGCTTCCCAGAGAAGCTTCCCAAATTAGAAGCCTGTGTCCCTGGGCCCTGCTGAACCTGTATTTACTGCCTGCAGTTTCCTTCTTATTTCTTCAACTTGGTATTAATAGCCTTCCAGCTGACTCAGATGCCCAGTGCTTAGCTCAGGTTGGGGAAGCAGACAGGCTGAAGGCCAGCCCCATTTCCCACTTGACCTCCACTGCTGACCAAAGAGGTCATTCTACACGTTTTGCAGAGCTAGAAACTGAGGCTCAGAGAGTCGGAGTGCCTACTCAGATCAGAGAGCAAATGAGGGTTGGATGGGATGGCATGGTGGGCTGAGAGGTGGGTGGGCACTTTTTCTGACTGTGCCCTATCTCTCCCATTCTCCAGCTATGGAGACATGGTGCCTAGCACCATTGCGGGCAAGATTTTTGGGTCTATCTGTTCACTCAGTGGTGTCTTGGTCATTGCCCTGCCTGTGCCAGTCATTGTGTCCAACTTCAGCCGCATCTACCACCAGAATCAGCGTGCTGACAAGCGCCGAGCACAGCAGGTAAATGTGCCCTCCCTCTGAGCACCTCTCATTCCTCAAACTCCAAGCCCACCTACTCTTGGCTCACTCTCTTTACCCTTTGTCTCCTCTTCCTATAGAAGGTGCGCTTGGCAAGGATCCGGTTAGCAAAGAGTGGTACCACCAATGCCTTCCTGCAGTATAAGCAAAATGGGGGCCTTGAGGTAGGTAGTAGCTTGAATTGGGGTTTGGGATGATCAGGGGTTGGGGGAAGAGTGTGCTGATATTCTCCCTCTGCTCCATCCACTCCAGGACAGTGGCAGTGGGGAAGGACAGGCACTGTGTGTCAGGAACCGTTCTGCTTTTGAGCAGCAACATCACCATTTGCTGCATTGTCTGGAGAAGACAACGGTGAGGCCTCATGAGAAGAGCATGGATATACTTCGATAGCTCAGCTGGTAGAAAGGAGGACTGTATAGGTCAAGAAGGACATGCGAAGAAGAATGAGATTCCTTTGCTGCCAAGCCATCATCTCTCTGCTATGGGAGGCTCACAACTTTTTTTTTTTTTTTTCAATACTAGGGATTGAATACAGGGCCTTACCTCTGAGCTATATTCCTCAGCCCTTTTTTATTGTTTGAGATAGGGTCTTCCTAAATTGCCTAGGCTGGGCTTGAATTTGTGATTTTCCTGCCTCGGCCTTCCAAAGTGTACCATTGGATCTGGCTAAGACTCACTACTAATTATGCAAATTGCTGGTTGTGGAGTGGTACATGCCTGTAATCCCAACTGCTTGGGAGGTTGAGGCAACATGATAGCAAATTCAAGGCCAGTCTGAACAACTTAGTAAGACTCTAAAAATTCCACATAGGAGCTAGAGGCATACCTTAGCAATTAAAGCACTTGCCTAGGGGCTGGAGAGATGGCACAGCTGGTTAAAGCATTGCCTTGTAAGCACGAGGTCCTCAGTTCAATTTCTCAGCACGACATAAAGCTGGGCGTGGTGGTACACGTCTGTAATCCTAGCACCTGGGAGGTTGAGGCAGGTGGATTGTCCTGAGTCCAAGGCCAGCATAGACTATACCAGTGACTTCAGGACCAGCCTGAGCTATGGAGTGACATTGTCTCAAAAAAAAATTTAAAAAGTAAAAAATAAAGCACTTGCCTAGCAAGCCCCATGCACTGGGTTTAATTCCCCAGCACCACATAAACTGGGCATGCATTGTAATACCAGCACTCAGGAGGCTGAGACAGGAGGATTGGTGTAAGATTGAGGCCAGCCTGGGCTACATAATGAGTTTAGGACTACAGAGTGAGACCTTGTCTCAAAAAAAAAAAAATCCATGTAGGAATGTAGGACTGGGGATATAGCTCAGTGGTAGACGGCTTTGCTTAGCATAGGCAAGGCCCTGAGCTCAATCCCTGATACCACCAAATATGAAAATCACACAGGGCTTCCTGGAAGAGCTTTGAGGAGTAAGAAAAAAAAAAAAAGAACCAGTAAGAGAAGGGACAGGAATGAAAGAGTGAGTGACTTCAAGAAAGGAACCATTGTGGCCTGAGCAAAGGCCTCAGAGTCCCCGGCAACCCTGCATTCTCTCTACCCACAGTGCCATGAGTTCACAGATGAGATAACCTTCAGTGAGGCTTTGGGAGCTATCTCACTGGGTGGCCGCACCAGCCGAAGCACCTCTGTATCCTCTCAGCCCATGGGGCCTGGTAGCCTGCTGTCGTCTTGCTGCCCCCGCAGGGCTAAGCGCCGTGCCATCCGCCTTGCCAACTCCACTGCCTCTGTCAGCAGAGGCAGCATGCAAGAGCTGGCCACACTGGCAGGGCTGCGGAGAAGTCCTGCCCCTCAGAGGTAAGCACCTGTTCTACCTGCTGCTGGGGCAGCTCAAAGTGGGTCTGAAATTTCATGTATCCTGAGCCTAGCAAGTCAAGCTCAAACCCAAACTCTATCCACAAGTGTTTGGGTTTATCTTGTCTAGAGCAACTTTTTTTTTTTTTGAGACAGGGTCTCATTCTAGTCCAGGCTGGTCCTAAAATCACTGTATAGCCCCGTTTAGCCTTGAACTCACAGCACTCCTGCCTCAGCCTCTGGAGTGCTGATTACAGGTGTGCACCACCATGCCCAGTTTATGTGGTGCTGGGAAATTGAACTCAGGGTCTTGAACTTGCTAGGCAAGCACTCCAGCTCCCCATATTTTAAATTGTTATTTTAAAACAGGTTCTCAATAAGTTGCTGAGTTGCCCAGGCTAGGCTTGAACCTGTGATCTTTCAGCCCCATCCTCTATATTTTTTTATTTTTATTTTTTATGTATATATTTATGTATGTAGGTATGTATAGAGGTATGTATGTATGTATTTAGTGGTGCTGGAGATTGAACTCAGGGCCTCTGCATTGAGCTACATCCCTTCTCTTTTTTGTTCTGTTTTTGTTTGCTTTTTTGGGGAGTTGTTTGTTTTATGTCATTTGTTGACAAGGTCTCCCTCTATAGACCAGGCTGGTCCTAAACTCACTATGTAGTCTACACTGGCCTTGAATTCACAACAATCCTTCTGCCTCAGCTTCCCAGGAGCTGGAATTATTGTTATGTACCACTAAACCTGACTTTTATTTATTTATTTTTTTGAGACAGGGTCTTTCTCTGTAGCCCAGGCTGGTCCTGCACTCACTATGGAGCCCAGGCTAGCCTTGGACTCAGTGCAATCCTCCTGCCTCAGCCTCCTGAGTGCTGGGATTACAGGTGTGCACTGCCATGCCCAGTTTATATGGTGCTGGGGAATCAAACTCAGGTTCTTAGAGATTGTCTCAGCACTTGTCTCAGCATTTGTGAGGTAAGTGCTTTAACCACTGAGTCCCATGGCCTTTTTTTTTTTTTGAGACAGCGTCTCATTCTCTATTCTAGAGTGGTCCTGAGTTCACTATGTAGACCACACTAGCCTCCAGCCTCAGCCTTCTGAGTGCTGGGATTACAGAGAAGGGCCACGTTGTCCAGCTAGCTAATCTTTATGTGGTGCTGCAGAATCAAACCTAGGGCCTTGAGCATGCTAGGCAAGCACTTTAACCACTAGGCTATGACCCCCAGATGTTTTTTTTTTTTAATTTTTATTTTGGGGGCGGGAGTGTAACTCATCAGTTAAAGTGCTTGAGGCCCTGAGTTTGATTCCCCAGCACCACATAAACTGGGTGTGGCAGTACACACCTATAATCCCAGAACTGTGGAGGCTGAGACAGGAAGATTGACCTGAGTTCAAGGCCAGTCGGGGCTACATAGACAATTCAGGACCAACCTGGATGACATAATGAGACCCTGTCTCAAATAAATAATGAATGAATAAATGAATAGTGGCTGGAGGAATGGCACAGCAGTTAAAGTGCTTGTCTAGCAAGTGCAGCACCACATAAACTGGGCATGGTGGTGCATGCCTGTAATCCCAACACTAAGGAGGCTATGAGGCAGGAGGATTGCCTTTAGTCCAAGGCTAGCCTGGACTATATAATGAGTTTAGGACTAGCTATAGAGCTATAGAGCAAGATTCTGTCTCAAAAAAATAAATGAATAAATAAATTTTACAGTGCTGGTGGTGGAACCCAGGGCCTTTATACTATGCTATATCCCCAGCCCAATTTTTGTTTTATTGTTTTGTGTTGAGACAGGGTCTTGCACTATAGTCCAGGCCAGTTGAACTCATAATGGAGACCAGGCTGGCCTTGAATTCCTAGAAATCTTCATGCCTCAGCCTCCCAAGTGATGGGATTACAGGCATGCATCACCATACTGTTTATGTGGTGCTCAGAAATGGAACTCAGGGTGTCGTGCAAGCACTCTAACCACCATGATATTCCTGTAACCACTGTGCTATTCCTCCAGCCCCTCCAGCCCATTTTTTTTGGTTTTGATTTTGAAACAATGGCTCACTCAGGCTTCCAAGGTGGATTTCAACTTGTGATCCTCTTATTTCAGACTACCAACTCCATTTTTTATTTTTTGTTTTCAAAGACGGTCTCCTTTTTTTGAGACAGGCTTTCATTCTATTCCACAGGTGGGTCCTGAGCTCACTACGGAGCCCAGGCTGGCCTTGAACTCACAGAAATCCTTCTGTCTCAGCCTCCTGAGTGCTGGGATTATAGGTGTGTGCCACCATGCTTGGCTTAAGGTGTCTTTAAATTGTCCAAGCTGGGTTCAAACTTGTAATTCTCCTGTCTCAGTCTCCCAGAGTCTGGAATTACAGTCTGGAATATATGTGCCACCATACCTTGTTTTTTTCAGTGTTCATTTTTTTCTTTTGAGACAGAAACTCACTTTATAGCCCAGGCTGGCCTTGGACTCAGGACAATCCACCTGCCTCAGCCTCCTGAGTGTTGGGATTACAGACGTGTGCCTCCAGACCTAGTTTTATGTGGTGCTGGGGAATCAAACTTAGGGTCTTGCAAGTGCAAAGCAGTTGCTTTAACTGCTGTGTTATTCCTCTAGCCCCTTCAGTGTTCATTTATTCTCTCCAGTATTTACTGAGTAGTGGCCATGATGATGGTTTACACATATCATTCTAGCTACTTGAGAAGCTGAGGCAGGAGCTTAGGTGACAGGCAAAACCTTGTCTCTAGGAAAAATTTAATTGGAGTTGGGAGTGGTGGACTACATCTTTAATCCCAGCACTCTGGGGGTGGAGGAATGGCTCAGCAGTTAAAGCTCTTGCCTAACAAGTGCTAAGTACCTGAGTTTGATTCCCCAGCACCACATAAACTGGACATGGTGGTGCATGCCTGTAATCCCAGCACTTGGAAGGCTGAAACAGGAGGGTTGCCGTGATTCCAAGGCTGGCCTGTGTTCCATAGAGAGTTTAGGACTAGCCTGGACTAACAACAAGACCGTGTCTCATCATAAATAAATAAATAAATAAATATATAAATCCCAGCACTCTGGGAGGCTGAGGCAAGAGGATTGCAAACCTGAACCCAGTCTGGGCAATTTGGTAACTTGGTAGGATCCTGTTTCAAAATAAAGAAAGGTCTGGAGATATAGCTCAGTGCAAAGCTCATTGCATGGTTCAATCCTTAGAACAGAAAGAATTATTGATCACTTAGTATGTTCTAAGCACAGTTTTAGGCACTTAGAAAAGGGGAACACAGGCTGGATATTCAGGGAGCTCAGGAAGGAGTGGGGATCCTTTTACAGAGCTGAGACAATAAGATATGTACTTTGGATATAGCAGCGAACGGGACCAACAGAATTTTCTGTCCTGGGATAGGGTATAGCTTAGTGGTACAGCACTTGGCTAGAACTTGAGGTTCTAGGTTCCATGCTCAGCACTGAGGGAGAGAGGGGAGAGAGTTCCTGCTCACCCTTCTGGACCTTAAATTTTAATAGGATGAGAGTGCTATCAAACAAATAGATTCTGTAGTATGGCAAATATTTATTTATTTTGTTTTGTTTTGTTTGCTTGTTGTACTAGGGATTGAACCCAAGGTTTTCATACTGAGCTACACTACACCCAGCCCTTTTTATTTTAAGACATAGTATCACAAGGACATTAAATAGCCCAGGCTGGGTTCTAATTTGGAATCCTTCTGCCTCACCCTCCCAAAGTGCTGGAATTACTGGCATATGCCATCATATCTGGCTTGTGTCAAACTAATGAGAAAGATAGAGTCAGGGTGATGCTTTCTTTCTTTCTCTCTCTCTTTTTTTTGAGACAGGGTCTCACTCTGTAGCCTAGGCTGGTCCTGAACTAATTATGGAGCCCAGGCTGGCCTTGGACTCACGGCAATCCTCCTGCCTCAGCCTCCCGAATGCTGGGATTCCAGGCGTGCGCCACCATACCCGGCTTATATGGTGCTGGGGAATCGAAATTGGAAACTTAGTGCTTGACTTAGTGCTTGCTTTAACCTCTGAGCCATCCCTTCAGCCCCTTTTTTCTTTTGACAGTCTCACTCTGTAGTCCAGGCTGGTCCTGAAGTCATCATGTAACCCAGACTGGCCTAAAACACATGGCAATGCTCCTGCCTCAGCCTCCTGAGTCTGGGATCACAGGTTTACACTACCACACCCAGCTTATGTTGTGCTAGGGAATTGAACTCAGGGCTTGCCTTGCGCTCCCTAAGTAAGTGCTTTAACCACTGAGCTACACTTAGCTCAGGTGATACTTTTTTTTTTTTTTTTTTTTGAGACAGGGTCTTGCTCTCAGCCCGGGCTGGTCCTGAACTCACTATGGAGCCCAGGCTGGCCGTGGACTCACTGCAATCTTCCTGCCTCAGCCTCCTGAGTGCTGGGATTACAGGTGTATGCTACCATGCCTGGCTTATGTGGTGCTGGGGAATCAAATTTGGGTAGTTAGTGCTTGATGTACTTGCTAGGCAAGCACTTTAACAACTGAGCCATTCCTCCAGCCCCAGGTGATACCTTTTTTTAAAAATACTTTTTAAAAAATATTTAGAGTGCTGGGTGGAACACAGGAACTCATACATGCTGGGCATGCTCTCTGTCATTGAGTCGCACCCCATCCTGATGTTACAGATTTTTTGGGATGCTGGGGCTTGATCCTGGACCTTTCCATTAAGCTATATCCCCAACCCCTTCCTTCCTTTCTTTCCTTTTTTTTTTTTCAGTGCTAGAGATTGAACCCAGAGCTTTAGTACTATGCTGTATGTCCAGCCTGTGTTTTGTTATTGATTTTGAGACAGGGTCTGGCTAAATTGCTGAATTGACCAGGCTGGGCTGAAACTTGCCATTCTCTTGCTTCAGCCTCCCAGAATGCTGGAATTACAGGCTTGTACCAGCAGGCCATGATGACAGTAGGAAATGGTTTTTGTGTAAGTCAGGAGTGTAGCTCAGAGGTAGAGCATGTGTTTAGCATGAGGGAGGCCCTGCATTCAATTTCCAGCACAAAAATAGGTGTATGTATATGTGTGCACTCATTATGTTCCAGGCAATGCTTCAAGCCCTTTGTAGTATGTATATATTTATTTAGAGACAGGGTCTTATTCTGGGCATGCACTACCATGCCTGGCTTCCTTTGTAGTATTTTTTTTTTGAGAGAGGGTCTCACTCTGTTGCCCAGGCTGGTCCTGAACTCACTATGGAGCCCAGGCTGGCCTTGGACTCAGGACAATCCTCCTGCCTCAGCCTCCTGAATGCTGGGATTACAGGCGTGCACCACCACGCCTGGCTTATGTGGTGCTGGGGAATCAAACTCAGGTACTTAGAGCTTGCCTTGCTTTAACCTCTGAGCCATTCCTCCAGCCCTCTTTGTAGTATTTATTATCATTTAACCACATTAGCCCTGTGAGTAAGTGAATATTGTTAGTCCCCTTCTACAGATAAAGAGAGGCTGCATGTGGTAAAATGGGACCAGGATTTAAATCTAGAAGTAGCCGATTCCAGAACCCTCACTGTCCACCACCACTGAAGGTACAGGGGGGAGCACCTAGTATGTTGCCAGGTACCAAGTAGGCACTCAATAAAGCCCAGGATTTTTGTGACAAATATCAAGATGATCTTTTAAGACACTTTTATCTTCCCCACTCTTGTCTGCAGTCGCTCGAGCCTCAATGCCAAGCCCTATGACAGCCTTGACCTGAACTGTGACAGCCAGGACTTCGTGGCCGCCATTATCAGTATCCCCACCCCTCCTGCCAACACACCAGATGAAAGCCAACCTTCTTCCCCAGGCGGCAACAGCGGCGGCGGCAGCGGCGGCGGCGGCGGCGGCGGTGGCGGCGGCGGCAGCGGCAGTAGTAGCAGTGGTGGCGGTGGCGGCTGCGGCAGGGACAGCAGCACCCTTAGAAACTCCAATCTGGGTATTCCCTGCCTCCTCCCAGAGACTATCAAGATCTCTTCCTTGTAAAGGGCAGGACTGTCCACTCAAAGGGCCCTCTTATTTCTTGGGCATTCCTTTCCAAAGCCATATTATGAGGAGACAGAGAGGGACAGCCCTAGGGACCCCTTTTGCCCTTTGCCAAGAACAATACAATGGAGCTACATGGAATGGCCCACCTGTTGTGGAAGTAGCCCGGGAATAGGAAACTTCCCCACTATAGTTTTCCTGGTGGAAGCTGAAGCACTGGGCTTCCACAGGCTCTGGCCTTCTTGCCCCAGCACACCAGGACTGGCCCCTCTTGCACCCCAGGCCTCCTACATGCCCCTCTCCTTGAGCCCTCTGAGGTTGGGAGGTAAAGCTCCCATCTGGACATCCGAGCTTTGGTCTGAAAAGAAAAATTGAGATTTCTTCTTCTCTGGCTGAGATGTCGGGTTGGGGGTTTAGAGTAGGGAATCCTCACCTCTCATCTGGCCTCTAAGAAAGGTTCTCAGTCCCAACCAGGCCCATCAATTCCCAGATTCTGATGCTTGAAATGCAACCATGGGCTTCATGGGCTATGGCCTCAGCAGTGACCTGTCACCTCCAGACCTTGGCTGAGGGAACAGGCTACCTCTCCTAACATAGAGATAGCACAAACACCACTGCCCCTTTCCTAGTTGGTGGAAATGGGTTCCTGCTACCCTTTTCCCTGCTAGGTCCCCATCAAACTAGTAACAGCAGCTGCTGCCCTGACTATATGCAAAGCCCTTGAGTAGTCTGCTGCAGCATTTCCATCTGCGTTCATCAGATGGGCTACCTCTGGCTGCTCCACCCCTCTCCTCTACTTTGCTTTCTGTTCGGGTTGGGCTGAAGTCTGGACTGCCTAAGATAACAGCCTCGCAGCCAGCAGGAGCTAGGTTGTTTGGAGATATGGGCCAATTCCATGTTTTTGGGCAGGAGTCTAGAAGTGTCAGGGACTGAGGCCTGGGTTGATCCTGAGCTCCAGAAGCTTTGGGAGGCAAGAAGAACTTCTCGATCACCTTCTCTGCTCCTATAACTCCTTTTTGCATATTCCTCTCTTTCCTCCCTCTTGGGTCACCTTCTAGAATTCTGCTCTTAGGCTGAAATTTGGCATCATCTCAGGTTTCCTGTCCCCAACACTGTCTTGATGGAGCTAGTGGCTAACAAGGATATAGTATCTATAAGTCAATAAAACTTGAGAGGACAGATGAGGACTGAGTGCCTCCTGACTCTGGCTTTTGGGGCTGGGATCGGCTGAGTGGTTGAAAATACTTAGACCTCAGTTCCTTTCAACAGTGGGAAGCTAGTGTGGATAAAGGGCCTGCCATGTTTTGGGGAGGTATACAGGGATAGGCCTAAACCTGGTGATGTACTATGAAAGATAAGGACGTAGGAGGAATGAAAGAGCATGGTTTGAAGAGTCAACTCTAGCCAGTGAGGCAGCACAGGAGTCCTTAAACATTGCCCTTGGACATCATTTGCTCAGACCTCCCATTCATAGATGGGGAAACTCAAGATTCAGAGCAACTAGTAGGTTTTCTTTTTAAGTCAGGGTCTCACTCTGCAGTCCAGGATAGTCCTGAACTATGTAGCCCAGGCTAGCCTCAAACATATGTCAATTCTTCTGCATCAGCCTCCATAGTGCTGAGATTGCAGGCATGCACCACCACACCTGGCTTATGTGGTGCTGGAGAATTGAACCTATGTCCTTGCAGACGCTAGGCAAGCACCTTAACCTCTGAGCTACACCCGTTGTCCCAAGCAGCTAATACCTTTTTGATTTATATGTTTTTTATTTTTGCAATACTGGGGATCAATCCCAAGGCCTTCACACTGAACTTTAACCTCAGTCTATGTATGTATGTATGTATGTATGAATGTATGTATGTATTTATGGAGACAGTCTTGCTCTATAATCCAGGCCAACACTGAACTATGAAACTTAGTCTGGCCTCAAACTCACCACAATCCTCCTGCCTCAGTCTCCTGGCATGCATCACCACACCTGACTTATGTGGTGCTGGGGAATTGGACTTGGGCTTGCTAGGTAAGCACTTTAACCACTGAGCTATGTCCCCATGCCCAATTTTTATTTTTTTGAGGGAGGGTCTTACTCTGTAGTCCAGGCTGGTCCTGAGTTCACTATGTAGTCCAGGCTAGTGTAGAACACATGGAAATCCTTCTGCTTCAGCCTCCCAAGTGCTGGGATTACAGGCGTACCCCACAGCGCCCAATTTATGCAGTGCCTGGGAATCAAACTGTGGGCCTTATGTTTGCTAGGCAAGTGTTCTAACTGCTGTGTGGTATTCTTCCTCCCCCCAAATTTTTTACCTTTGATTTTGAGACAAGGACTTGCCAAATTGTTAAGTTGTCTAGGTTGGGCTTGAATTTGATCTTCTACCTTAGTCTGCTAGAGTGCTGGGATTACAGGTACAAGCCACCAGCCTAGCTTAGTTTTGATATGGATCTCTTTATGTTGCCCAGGCTGGTCTCAAACTCCTGGGTTCAAGAGATCCTCCTGTCTCCAACTTCTGAATACTGGGACTACAGGTGTATGCCACTATGCCTGGCCACATAGAGGGGATTTAAAATTCAGGTTTTTTTTTTTTTTTTTTTTTGACAGGAAACAACTGTAGTTTTAACCCTAAAAAAAAAAAGCATCTCTCAGTTTGAATACCCTACATTCTCTCTTCTGGCCCACTAGTTATATAAGGTTAGTGTGTGAGTAAGCTCTGTAGAACACCAGGAAGCAGTTCTTGGATTCAGATGGACTTGCTCCAATCTCTGGGTGAGAGAATCACTTACCTTCTCTTGCATCACACTGCTAATCTGTGAAATAGACACAATAATTCATTTATTAATCAAATATTTATGAACATTACATTAATATGTGCAAGCTTGAGGGTACAAAGATGGGTAGATAATGTTTCTGATGTAGAACTGAGCATGAAAGGGAAACAAGCAATTACAACATAGTGAGATAGCACTAAGATCGATGAATTTTTTATTTTTCCCATTTTACTGATATATATTCAATACATAATGTTTACATTGAGCTGGAGTATTTTTGTGCACATATATATCCCAGCAAAATTACAAATCCTTCCCCTCTTCCCTTCAGACCCTCCCACACCCATACCTTCCCTATTAGTTCCCATTATTCCCCCATTTTGTTCTATGAAGTGACTGTGATCTGGGTTTCTCATATTATAGAAACCATCTGATATTTCACCTTCTGCTTCTGGCTCACTTCTTGACCATGATGGTCTCAAGTTGCATCCACTTACCTACAAATGCCTCAAACCTATCTGTCTTTATAGATGAGTAGTATTCCATTGTGTACAAACACCACAATTTATGTATCCATTGGTCCGTTGATGGGTATTTTTGCATTTTCCACATTTTAGCTATTGTTAGTTGTGCTGCTATAAACATGAGTATACATGTATCTCTGTTATAAGATGCTTTTAACTCTTTAGTTCTCAGAAGTGGTATCACAGGGTCAAAATGGATATTTATTTCCAATCTTTTGAGAAACTTCCGTATTGCTTTCCATAGTGGTTGTACCAGTTTATATTCCCACCAGCAGAGTAAGAGAGTTCCTTTTCCCCTACAGCCTTGCCAGCTCTGATTTCTGTTTAAGTTCTTGATATATGCCATTCTCTTTGAGGTTAGATGGTACCTTAGTGATGTTCTGATTGGCATTTCTCTAATGACTAATGATATTGAACATTTTTTCATGTATTTTCTTCAGCTGAGAACTGCCTATTCATTTCCATTACCCATTTTTCAATCGGGTCTTTGATTTTGAGGTTTTTATTTTTTTTTCAGTTCCTTGTATATTCTAGTTATTAACCTCCTATATGAGGTATAGGTGGTGAATATTTTTTCCATTCTGTTTTCTCTATGTTGATAATTTTCTTTGTCATGTAGAAACATTTTAATTTGAGATAATCCCGTTTGTTAATTCTAGGGGCTATTTCTTTTGCTATGTGTTTCTTATTAACAAAGTCTTTGGGGGCTGGAGGAATGGCTCAGTGGTTAAAGTGTTTGCCTAGCAAATGCTTAGGTAAGAGCTAAGTACCTGAGTTTGATTCCCCAACACCACATCAGCTGGGTATGGTATTCATGCCTGTTAATCCCAGCCCTTGGGAGGCTGAGACAGGAGTGTTGCCATGAGTCCAAGGCCAGCCTAGGCCCCATAGTGAGTTCAGCACCAGCCTGAGTTTACACAGTGAGACTCTGTCTTAAAAAAAGGAAGTCTTTACCTACACCTGTATCTTTTAGATTTTGCCTAATTTGTTTTTCAGAAGGTTCAAGGTTTAGGTTTTAATATCTAGGTCTTTGATGCATTTTGATTTGATTTTGGTGCACAGTGACAGGATGTGTCTATATTCATTCTTTTGCATGTGGATGTCCAATTATCCCAGCACCATTTGTTGAAGAGGCTGTTCTTTTTCCAGTGTATGTTTTTGGCTCCTTTTTAAAAGATCAGGTAGTTGAGAGTATGTGAGTTTGTCTCTGCATCCTCAGTTCTGTTCCACTGGTCAACCTGTTTTTGTGCCAGGACTATATAGTTTTTATAATTGTTGCTTTATAGTATAATTTGATGTCTGGAATTGTAATGCCTCCTGCTTTTGTCTTGTTACTTGGGATTGCTTTGGCTGTTCTGGGACTTCTTTGGGTCCATATGAATTTGAGGATTGTTTTTTCAAGTTCTGTGAAAAAAAAAAAGCTGTATGTATTTTGATAGGAACTGCATTGACTCTGTATACTAGTTTCGGTAGTATTGCCATTTGGACTATATTAATTCTGCCTATCCAAGAACGGGGGGTGTCTTTTCATTTTCTGATATCCTCTTTTATTTCTTTCTTCAGTTTAACACCATTTTCTTTGTATAAGTCCTTCACTACCTTGGTTAGGTTTACTCCTAGGTATTTAATATTTTGCCGGACTATTGAGAATGGAATTATTCTTCTGAGGTCTTTCTCAGAAAATTCATTATAAGAATAGAAGAATGCTATTGATTTTTTAGTATTGATTTTGTAGCCTGCAATTTAGCTACATTTATTTATTATTTCTAAGAGTTTTATAGTGGAGTTTTTAAAGTCTTTGATGTAGATAATAATATCATCTGCAAATAAGGATAGTTTGACTTCCTCTTTTCCAATATACATTCTTTTTATTTCATTTTCTTACCTGATTGCTATGGCAAGAGTTTCAAGGACTATGTTGAATAGGAGTGGTGAAAATGGACAGCCTTCCTGAGTTCCTAGTTTAAGGGGAAATGCTTTCAATTTCTCTCCATTTACTATGATATCTGCAGTAGGTTTGGCATATATGGCTTCTATCAGTTTGAGGTAAGGCCCTTCTATACCTATTTTCCTCAGAGTTTTTATCATGAATGGATAATGGAGTTTATCAAAAGCCTTTTCTGCATCAATTGAGATGGTAGACAGATCAACTAGACATAAAATCCACAAAAATACAGTTAAATGACACTATAGATAACTTGGACTTAGCAAATGTCTACAGAGTGTTCCACCCAACTTCAACAGAATACACTTTCTTCTCAGCAGCACATGGAACATTTTCTAAAACAGATCATATTATAGACCATAAGTCATTCTTAAATAAGTACAAAGGAATCGAAATAATCCCTTGTATACTCTGAATCACAGTGGAATAAAGATGGAAATCAACAGCAAAACAAACAGCAAACGTAACACGAATATGTGGAGATGAAATAACTTACTACTAAACAAACAATGGGTCACAAAAGAAATCAGAGAAGAAATCAAAAACTTCCTAGAGTAAAATGATGAAGGAAGTACATCATATCAGAATCTATGGGGCACAACAAAAGCAATCCTTAGAGGGAGATTCATAGCCATAAATGTACACATCAAAAGAACAGAGCAATCACAAATAAACACACTATGATGCACCTCAAGGTCCTAGAGAAACAAGAACAATCTAAGCCAAAAAGTAGAAGAAAAGAAATTATAAAGATCAGAGCTAAAATCAATGAAATTGAAACTAAAAACAATACAAATATTAATGAATCAAAAAGCTGGTTCTTTGAAAGAATAAACAAGATAGACAAACTGCTAGGTAAACTCACCAAAAGAAGGAAAGAAAAAATACACATTAATGCAATTAGAAATGAAAAGGGTGAAATTACAAAAAACTGTACAGAAATTCAGAATATTATAAGAAATCATTTCAAACACCTATATTCCAACAAGTTAGAAAACTGGGAAGAAATGGATGACTTCCTAGACACAAAATAACAAAACTGAACCAAGAAGACATAAAAAAACATTGAATAGACCCATTACACAAACAGAAATTAAGCAATAATAAAGTCTCTACACACAAAGAAAAGTCCAGAGCCAGATGTATTCACAACAGAATTTTTTCAGTACTTCTGGGAAGACCTAACTCCAATGCTTCTCAAACTGTTCCATGACGTTTAAAGAGATGGGATACTATCATACTCATTCTGGAGGTTAACATTACTCACTCCCCAAACCAGACACTTAACCTGGAAGAAAAATTATAGACCAATTTCCCTAATGAATATAGAAGAAAAAATTCTCAGTAAGATTCTGGCAAATAAAATCCAGCAAGTAATCAGAAAGATCATACACCATGATCAAGTGGCTTTATTTCTGGGATACAAGGCTGCTTCAACATATGGAAACCAATCAATGTAATACACCACATCAACAAAGTATCAATGCAGTTTGCAAGCAAGTACATGGTAGGTGAACCTAACCTGGCCAGTACACAAGAAGGAGATGGAGTTAACCAGGCAAAAGATTAAAGGCTCAAAATGTGACAATGTCAGGCTAGAGGCATAGCTCAGTGGTAAACGTGCTTGCCTAGCATGCTCAAGGCCCTAGGTTTGATTTCTAAGCATCACATAAAAATTAGCCAGGTATGGTGGTGCACACAAGTAATTCTCACATTTGGGAGGCTGAGGCAAGAGGATTGCAATGACTTTGGGCCACCCTGGGCTACATAGTGAGTTCACAACTAGCCTGGACTACAAAGCAAAACCCCATCTTTAGAAAGAAAAAGAATGTGACAATGTGGGCAGAGCAAATACCATGTGCAATGACCTGGAGGTTAGAGAGTGAGTTCAGTCAGCCTGGGGAGGGGAGTGTAGCTGTGATGAGAGAAAGGAGGGAGGAAAAGAGGAGAGGAGATCACAAAAAACTTGGAAGCTATGAAACAGATCTGAAAGGACATCCCAAGAAAAATGGAGACCTCTGAGGACATAGAAACAAAACTCATGATGAGTCATCAGAAGAATCATTTTGGCTGGGGAAGAGTGGATTACAAACAGTTCTGGATGGAGGAAGAGAAGTGAGGAAGCTTTTGTGGCAGTCCAATTAGTAGGGAATTATAGCTTGGACCAGAGTGATGGGAGTAAAACTGAAGATTCAAGAGATTTGGGAGAGGTTGTAACAGTATCATGAAGCACTGTTTGCTAGTTTGAGTCTCACTTGGACAATTTTAAAAAAGAGGCTAAGGGTGTAACTCAGTGCAAAGACAATCCCCATTAACAAGAGAGAAAGAGAGAAGTTGACTTGGGAGGGGTAGGAATGTAGTTTAGTGGTAAAATGTTTGGTGTAAAGCTCTGGGCTCAAGCCCCAGTATAGAGAGAGGGGAAGAGACAGGGACACACAGTGTGTCAAGGTTGCACGGTTGAGCCAGGGTGCTGTTCATTGTCAAAGAGAACATCAAGATAGCGTGCAGTGCCAGGCACATAGTAAGGTTAGATGGAATACTGTTTGATTCAGGGTAGTGCAGGTTGGTCCTGAACTCACTATGTAGCCCAAGCTAGCCTCAAACTCATGGCAATTCTCCTGCCTTTGTCTTATGAGTGCTGGGATTACAGGTGTGTGCCACCCTGCCTAGCTTATGTGGTACTGGGGAAATGAACCCTGGGCCTTGCTTTTGATCCACAAGTGCTTTAACCACTGTGCTACACTCCCAGCTCTAGATTGAACAGTAGGAGGTCTTAGTACTGGGGAAATATTCAGCAGGGAATGGGACATATGGGTCTAGAGTTACATGATCATGAGAAGATTCAACATAATAATGTATATAGGCAATTGACATTGAGCTCTGAACACAACACATCCAGTAAGCTTCAGTTATCTTCTCCCATCAAGTCTCATGAGCTGAAAACCCCACTAGGGCCCCTTTATTACTGACACCTTTCAGTAAAGAACTTCTATTAGGCTCATCACCTGAAGGGCAATTACACAACACTCAGAAAAAAAAAAACGTTCCTATGGTCTTTCAGTCAACTTAAAGAGTATGGCTTGACTCCTAAGAATGGCAGGAAGCCCTCACCTCTCACAATGCTTTCTTAGTTCACTAGCTCATTTCAAACTTGTAACTATTCCCTGAAGTGGAATCCACTTCAGGCATGATTCCTTTTTGCACATGGGTGATCTCAAAAGAGACAAAATACAGTTGATAAAGTCTGTCAGAGTTGATAATGGTCTCTCTGCGCCGGCGCTGAGAACTTCCTGATTCCAAAGTCTGGGATCTTTCCACTGCACTATTATGTAGCCCAATTTAATGAGTATTTACTATGTGACAGGAACAGTACCAGACCATTTAGGAGCAATAATCTCTGATCTTTGAACTGGGATTATTATTTTATAAATTAGAAGAAACTGAGAATGGAGTTGTTGTTAAATGACGTGCTAAAGATCACTCAAACAGGAAGGGCAAACATAGGATTAACTATAATGTGCCAGCCGCTCAATAGCAGGGATTTTGCCAACCCCACCGCAAGACCCTGGTTGGTCAGAAAGCTGGTTCGTAAACATACGCTCGACCACAAACTCAATTTAACGGGAAATAAAATAAAAAGAAAACCTGAACCGCGCCTGCGCGCAAGACATAAGGGCGGGGAGGTCAACGCGAGGGCGAGAGGGCGGAGATGCAAGAGAAGGGCGAGCCTGTTTGCCAAACACTCACGGTCCCCACGTTATTGCCGGTCCCAGGCTTGGTCGGCCTGATGTGAGTGATAGAGTGCTTTCGCCAATCATCGCAGGAATCAGCCTGTTGCTAGGTGAGGGAACGCCCGCCTCTCCAACGGAAGGGCATTGGTAGTTGGGTGGAGCCGGAACTGACGCTACAGGTGAATACTATGCTCC
The DNA here is from genome assembly GCA_004027205.1 of Ctenodactylus gundi. NCBI lineage: Eukaryota > Metazoa > Chordata > Mammalia > Rodentia > Ctenodactylidae > Ctenodactylus > Ctenodactylus gundi. Next base: position 32,914 of record PVKB01004644.1, read on the forward strand.
GGGAGTGTTGATATTTTTGTCAGGTCGGCCGACTGTCTTCAAGTTGGAAGTTTAGAGGTGAGGCGTTCATATTGCGCCCTGGACAGGCCACGCTGTCCTCTCATCCACTCTCACGCGTCAGAACCTTAGGCAGAGAAGTGAAGAACTGAACCGGACGGAAGAGATGAAAGCTTGGGAACTAGAACTAGAGTACCGACTTTGAAATTTGTACGGGTACGGAAGGGCGAGCACTTATCTCTGATTGGCCTGTGGACGTCGTCAAGACCTCACGCAGACTCGATTGATTGGTGTTCGCGGTTGTTGCTGCGGCGATTTTGTCCACGTACTTCCGAACGAGAGACTGGGCTGTGCCCTAGTGCGCGTGCGCAGCGCCTAGGGCCTCCCCCCCCACCCGGTAGTTCAAGAACCTGCGAGGGGGCGGGGCGAAGAGAGGTGCTTGTTTTGGTTTTCTTTCCTTTGAAGCAGACGGCCGGAAGGAAGTAGCGGTACACTTGGTGGGCTTGCAGAGACGGCAACCAGAAACTCGCTACCTTGCCTTCTTCTTGGACTTCACATCCGGGTTTTTATCTGGGTGTGACCTGCGTACCGCCATCGGTTCGTGAACGGATACCTCGACCTCTTTATCCGGGTCTGACTGTTCCCGTCGTCCTTCGCGCCCTACTGTAGCTACCACCCACTTATCCGGGTTCTCTCCCGGCGTGCCACGCGCCGGGTTTGCTGTGGGGTACTCGGCAGTGCCGCCATGACTATTCTCCCCAAAAAGAAGCCGCCGCCTCCTGATGCCGACCCAGCCAACGAGCCGCCGCCGCCCGGGCCGCTACCTCCAGCTCCGCGGCGCGGAGGGGGTGTAGGCGTGGGCGGCGGCGGCTCGGGCGTGGGTGCCGGCGACCGTGACCGTGACTCGGGAGTCGTAGGGGCCCGTCCCCGGGCTTCACCACCACCTCAGGGCCCGCTACCTGGGCCGCCGGGCTCTCTTCACCGCTGGGCCCTAGCTGTGCCGCCTGGAGCAGTGGCAGGCCCTCGGCCACAACAGGCCTCTCCACCTCCTTGCGGGGGCCCTGGAGGTCCCGGCGGCGGTCCTGGTGACGCGCTGAGTGCAGCGGCGGCGGGGGTGGGCGCAGCGGGCGTGGTGGTGGGCGTGGGCAGTGCCGTGGGCGTAGGCGGCTGCTGCTCGGGGCCGGGGCACAGCAAGCGACGGCGTCAAGCTCCAGGGGTTGGTTCGGTTGGCGGGGGCAGCCCAGAGCGTGAAGAGGTCGGTGCTGGCTACAACAGCGAGGACGAATATGAGGCGGCTGCAGCACGCATCGAAGCTATGGACCCTGCGACCGTCGAACAGGTAAGGACACACACAACCTCCAGATTGAGAAGGAACCCGAAGAATGCTGTTTGGGGTTGCTTCCCAAGACCTACGCCCTGTTCTGGGTACCGACATTTTCTGGTGGGGGAGGCGGGAAACGTCCTCTTTTCTTTCCCCCAAGGATTTGGGGTTAGAGGCCTCAGATATCCAATTATCTGGCTTAAAAATGGGGTCTGAGGCCTCCTTTAGAGCCCATAGTTGTCATTCAGGATTTGGAACCTCTGCAGATATGAAACCTTTGCATTTCCTGCAAGCTATGGCAGCATTTAATCTTTTTTGAGAAGAAGGTCTCAGGTCTCTCCTTTAGGTCTCTGTGTTCAGTGGCTTGCAAGGGCTGTTCTCTAGAATGCATTAAGGTTTCCTTTCCAGAGAACTCAAGTATTGGTGCTGGGCATCCTGAAAGAATGCAAACCCTTTAAAGAGTCCAAGAAATCGTATAGATAGCATGTGACCTTCCTCTCTGCAGGGTGACAGGACCATGAGCAGTGGGGCCCAAGATCTCAGAGGTCTCCAGCCCACCTTCAGGGCCCTTAATGTTTCCTCTTCTAGAATTGAAGGTTTCTAGAGTTACCCACACATGCTTTGGAGAGAGACATTTTGTGAACTTTCCTCCAGGGATATAAGACTTCTCTCATCTGAATAAGATTCTTTCTTATTGGGGGGACAAGAACCAAAAAATAATAATCAAGGACCAAAGAATACTTGAGTGCATGAAATTCATCTCCCTTTTGAGTGGCAAGGGTCTGTGTTTCTTATCCCTTTTTTTGTCTGTCTGCCTGTCCATCCTTCCTCCTACCCTCTCTCTCTCTCTTTCGTTCATTCGTTCTTTCTTGCAAGGCAGGGTCTTGCTCTGCAGTCCAGGCTGGCCTTGAACTCATAGCAATCCTGCCTCAGCCTCCCAGGTGCTGGGATTACCGTAGTGCACCACCACACCGTTTAGGGTCTATTTTCTATCAGTGACCTAAGACCTGCCTCCTTGGAGGCAGAAGTCTGAACTTTCCTCTAGGATCTTAAGCTTTTCGTAAGTCATAAGCTCTTGCTCCTTTCTCCTCCCACCAAGGACCAGAACCTTTTTTTTTTTTTTTTTGGAAAAATGTGACTAACAGCCTCACTTCGGAGCCCAAGCTGGCTGGCCTTGGACTCACGACAATCCTCCTGCCTCAGCCTCCCAAGTGCTGGGATTACAGGAATGTGCCTCCACGCCTGGCTTATATGGTGCTGGGGAATTGAACTCGGGTACTTAGTGCTTGATTTAGCACTTGCTAGGCAAGTACTTTAACCACTGAGCCATTCCTTCAGCCCCACAGGACCAGATTTTTTGTAAGGAACCTATGGGTCTGAGATCCATTCTGCCAAAGAAATTTGAGGCTTCACTTTATGCACAGGAATCCTATACATACTCCAGTGACTGTTGTGTCTCAGGAGATCAGATTTTTTTGAGATGGGGTCTTGCTTCATAGTCTAGACTGGTCCTGAACTCACTATGGCTCAGTCTCTGAGTGCTGGGATCATGGGTATGTGCCATCATGACTGTCTGATTTTTTTTTTTTCTGAGACAGTGTCTCACTTGGTAGCTCAGACTGGTCCTGAACTCATGGAGCCCAGGCTGGCCTTGGACTCAGCGGCAATCCTCCTACTTCAGCCTCCCGTGTGCCACCACACCTGGTTTACGTGGTGCTAGGGAATCGAACTTGGATACTTAGTGGTTGACCTAGAGCTTGCTAGGCAAGTGCTTTAACCACTGAGCCATTCCTGCAGCCCCTGGCTAATTTTTATATGGAACCCACGGTCTTGCCCATGCTAGGCAAGTGCTCTTACTTCTGAGCTACTCCCCTATCCCTGTTAGATAAGATTAGAACTTCCTTCTCAAGAAACTTGAAGTAGGGGCTGGAGAAGTGGGACAGTGGATGCCTTGGGTTCGATTCCTGAGCACCTTATAAGCTGGGCACAGTGGCACACGCCTGTAATCCCAGCACTCAGGGACGCTGAGGCAGGAGGATTGCTGTAAGGTTCAAGGCCAGCCTGGGCTCCAAAGTGAGTTCAGGACCAGCCCAGGCTACACAGCATGACCCTGTCTCAAAAAAAAAAAAAAAAAAATTGAAGTTACCCCTCAATGGCTCACCACCAAAACTGAGGTCTGACGTTCTTCCCTTGGGATATGGATGTGGGATCCCTGAGGAACAGGGCCCTGAATATCCCCCAAGCACTTTAGGTGTGTCAGAGCCTGATCCCAGCTTAGGTTCTGCGATCTGAATTTGTTCTGAGAGTACTATTTGTCATCTCACTTTAGACAACATACACAACCCAATCATACAGACTTTTTAAGACTTGGGCTTGACTCCCACTCCCCTCGTGGACATGAGTCAATTGAGATACTAAGGAAGAGTTTTGGCTTCTTCTCAGGGGTCTAAGCCATTCTGTCAGGGCTAAGAGATCCTTTGCCTTAGGGATTGAGGCCCAAGGAGGCCCTTTGGATATGAGGCTGTCCTACCATACCAAGTGATTCATTTCTTTTTTTTTCCCTCTCAGGGTCTCACTTTGTAGTCCAGGCTGATCATGAGCTCACTGTGTAGCCCGGGCTGACCTCAAACTCATGCAATCCTTCTGAGTGCTAGGATTACAAGCATATGCCACTATACCCAGTTTATGTGACATTGGGGAACCAAACCCAGGGTCTTAGCAAGTGCTTTAACTACTAAGCTTCCCCCCCCCCCCCCCAAGTCCCAAGTGATTCTCACCAGGGAGAGGATTTCAAGTCATCTTCATTTTGGCTGGAGGTTTCTCTCATTGGACAGAAGGACCTGGGTTCTCTTCAGATCATAATATTCCCTTAACTTGAGCCCTCTCAGGTCAGAGCCAAGAAGATCCTTTTTCAGGAATGTTGTCAGGTCCTGAGGCCATGAAGTTTGAGGCTTCCTCTTTGACCCTGTTCAGCTGTGTTCTTCCAAGGGCCAGGGTAGTCTCAGTTTGAAATTAACCCCCTCCACACACCCCGAGGTCCACCCCAGGGCTTTTGCTCTAAGCTGCATTCTAAGCCCATTTTTATTATTATGTTTTTATTTTTTTCAGTGCTAGAAATGGAACTCAGAGCCTTCATACTGTGCTACATCTGCAGCCCATATTTTGGTTTTGATTTGAGATGGTGTCTCAATTGCGCAGGCTGGGTTTGAACTTGCAGTCCTCCTTCTTCAGCCTTCTAGAGTGCTGGTATTATAGTCCTGTGACACTGGGTCCAGCTTCCAACCCATTTTTAGGTTTTTTTTTGTTTTGTTTTAAGACAGGGTCTTGCTCTATGGTCTAGGCTGGTCATGGATTCACTGTATAGCCCAGGCTGGCCTTGAACTCACAGCAGTCTTCCCGCCTCAGTGTCCATACCCCCCCCCCCCCAACCCCCGTGCTGGGATTACAGGCATGTGCCACCACACCCAGATTGGTTTGGGCTCTGTTCTGCCTCAGCCTCCCATAGTGCTGAGATTACAGGCCTGGCCGAGTTTAGAACTCCTTTTGACAGTCATTTTTACTTCTTAGAGACAGAGAGGGGACTTGGGGCATCCCTACTCCTGCTGAATTCTCCTTTCTCATTCTCCCCTATGGATAAGGTAAATCTGTATTTCACGTGCCAAACACTGGCCTTGAGCCTTCCCTGCTGTTGTTCTCTTTCCACATATCATTTGTGGCAGGATAAATTATCTGGACTCATGGGGTCAGAACTAGGAATTGTTCATTCTCTCCCCAGTTGGGGTAAGGTCTTTCCCCTCTTCACTGAAATAAGGAGCCTTATATCCCTGGTTCCAGGGACAGAGTAGAAGGTACTGTGTTGCCATAGTAATGCAAAACCAACTCCTTAACTCTACATTCCCACTCTTACTCTTAACTCCTTCAGAGTGTGGAAGTAAATCTCTGGGCTCAAGAAACCTGTTCTTTCCAATTATGGGGGAGAAACCTGTCCTCCACTTCTTGAGAAAAAAAAAGCGGGGTTGGAGGAATGACACAGTGGTTAAAGTGCAAGTGCAGCGCTCTGGGTTTGATGCCCCAGCACCGCATACAGCTGGGTGTGGTGGCCCACTTTTGTAATCTCAGCCCTCAGGAGGCTGACTGCTGAGTCCAAGGCTAGCCTGGGCTACATAGTGAGTTCAGGACCAACCTGGGCTACAGTGAGACCGTCTCAAAAAAAAAAAAAAAGGAAAAAAAAAGAGGAAGAAGATGCTCCTCTTTTTCCTGTCTTACCCGGCCCCACTTGGGATCTTTTTGGAAAAGAAGTGGGATATTCTTTTTTTTTTTTTTTTTTAATTTGAGATAGGGTCTCCCTCATAGCCCAGGCTGGCCTTGGACTCATGGCAATCCTGCCTCAGCCTTACTGAGTGCTGAGATTACAGATGTGCACCACCACGCCCAACTTATGTGGTGCTGGGGTATCGAACTCGGGTACTTAGCTCTTAATACTTGCTAAGCAAGTGCTTTAACCACTGAGCCATTCCTCTAGCCCGAAGTGGGATATTCTTTATACTTCCCAATTTTGGTCTGAAACTGTCACCACGGATGGTTATGGATAGGAGGCTAGTTGGATCCCTTGGGCAGAGGGAGATGTTTAGAGGGAATATGCATATTAAATGTGATCTGAGTTCTACAGATGTACTTCTGCTCCCTTTAGGGCTCTTTCTGGCACCCTGTGTTCAGGTATTAAGGACACCCATCCTTTCCCAGGCATGGGTGCCTTGTTGAGAGTCTATCTTCTGAAAAAGATGTTTACTTTTTTAATTTTTAAGTTTTTGAAGGGATATCGGAGATTGAGTCCTGGGAAAAAGATGGTCTGGGGACCCCGTAGAAGTTTTTTTTTTTTTTTTTTGAGACAGGGTGTCGCTCTGTGGTCCAGGCTGATCCTGAATTCACTTCAGAGCCCAGGCTGGCCTGGGACTCACGGCAATCCTCCTGTCTCAGCCTCCCGAGTGCTGGGATTACAGGCGTGCGCCACCACGCCCAGCTTATGTGGTGCTGGGGAACCGAACTCAGGTACTTAGCGCTTGCTCAAGCGCTTTAACCGCTGAGCCATTCCTCCAGCCCGCCCATGGAGTTTTTTGAGGAGACTTGCTGTGCCTAGAAGCACAGGCCTTTCTAATCCCAGCAGTCCAGGAGACTGAGGCAGGAGGATTGCAAGTTAGAGCCCAGCCTGGGCAATTTAGGGAGACCCTGTTTCAGAATCAAAAATGTGGTTTTCTTTTCTTTCCTTTGAGATGGGATTTCGCTCTGTAGTTCAGGCTGGTCCTGAACTCTCTACCTAGCCCAGGCTGGCCTCAAACTCACAACAGTTACCCTGCCTCAGCATCCTTAGTACTGGAATTACAGGCATGTACTATCATGGCCAGTTTATGTGGTGCTGGGAGATTGAGCTTCAGGGCTTTAAAGCTGTGCTATTCCTCCAGCCCAGTGTGTGGTTTTCAGCTGTAGGTCTGTTGCAGTTTGCTGTGTGAATAAAAGTAGGTTTTACTTGTATTCTTTGTCCCTCCATTTTCTCACTGGATTTTGGGGAACTCAATCCAAAGTCCTCTGGGCCTGGAGGTGACAGTTAATGGTAAGTATCTTTTGAGGAGAAACTGGGTTCCTTCCTTCTCCCATTTCTCAGTTGGCTTCTAACCATCCAGGAAAGCTCAGTGGGCATGACAAGAGGCCTGTGCGGTGTGAGGCTCAGGGTTGATGGATGACAGTTTTTGGGGTCAGCTACACTGTGGTGAATAAATTTGATAGGATTGCCCATGGAGAGACTGTTGGATAGTGTGGAGAGAGGTAGAGTTGTGTGTGGACGTAGATGGACTTCTGAGCTGGCTAGGCTTGAGTGTAAATGCCAGCGTTTCCCACTGAGCTGTATTTTTTTTTTTTTTTTTTTTTTGCCATAGAGAAACTACTATTCTTAGCTGCCTTTAAAAAAAAAATCCATTCCTTCCCAGAGTTATTGAATGTGAATACCTGACTTTACCCACCTTGAACATTGGCTTGTTCTTCCTCTTGCCCAGGGTGGGCAGTTTTTCCCAGGATCACCTTGAGTCTTGTTGGGAGACTTTGTCCACTCCTGGGAGCTCAACATCTGGTATTCAGGAACCTGCTGATTCCTTGGACTTTTCTTACCCCTTCTGGAATTGAGTAGCTAGCTAGCTGATGAAGAAGCAGGATATGGTTTCTTCCTAGGTGACACAGATTGATGTCCAGTTTCTGCACTAAGCTTTTGTTTGGTCCTCTGGCAGTTTCCTTTTCTGGATCTTGGTTTCTCTATCTGTGAAATTGATAGTGGTGAGGAGGGAATTTGGACTCACTGCTGTAGATCAAGTTGTAGTCTCTTTAATTCTCTGCTTCTGAGTTCCCTCACCTTGTGTGACAGTTTAGGTGAGACCTCTTAGCTTTTGGAGATGTTACTTTTTCAGAGATACACTATGTTTTAATTTGTGTTCTGGTGCTGTAAGCCCCTGTGTTGGGGGAGTGGCGAGGAGTGATGGTAGTACTAGGGTTTGAACCCAGGAGTGCTTTACTAGTGAGCTACCTTCATAACGCTTTTTATTATTTGTATTGAGGTAAGGTCTTGCTAAGTTGCTCAAGCTGGACTCAGATTTGCAATTCTCTTGCCTCAGTCTCTAAAGTAACAGGAATTATAGGAATATACCACATCGCTATGAAGCTTGTTTTTGTTTTTCAACAGCCTTACTGGAATATAATTCACATACCATACAGAGTGGCTTTTTTAGTGTAGGGATAGAATGCATTCATCACCACAGTTAATTTAGACCATTTTTTTCACACCAAAAGAAACTACATCTTCTAGCCACCATCCCCACCCAGTCCCCTCAAACCCTTCTAGCCACTGGTGATGACTAATCTGGTTTTTGTTTGTTTCTTTGTTTGTTTTTGAGACAGGATCTCGCTCTGTAGACCAGGATGGTCCTGAACTCACTAAGTAGCCCAGACTGGCCTCAAACTCACAGCAGTCTTATTGCCTCAGCCTCACGAATGCTGGGATTGCTGGTGTGTACCACCACACCCTGTTTATGTGGTGCTGGGGAATCGAACTCAGCCTTCAGATACTTTTGTGACTTTTTTTGGTAATTCATTTACATTAACTATATTAATTTTTTTGAGACAGACTCTCGCTCTGTAGCCCAGGCTGGTACTGAACTCACTATGGAGCCCAGGCTGGTCTTAGACTCAAGGGCAATCCTCTTGCCTCAGCCTTTTTAGTGCTGGGATTACAGGTGTGTGCAACCATGCCCGATAATATATTAGATATTTTCTATGCTATCCAAGATAATTTTCATTCACTTAGTAGGGCCCAGGCAGATCAAAAGGTTGGATACCCACATTCTAGATGCAGGTCTAGAAGCCAGTCTGGCTACCCTAGGACCTAAACCCTGCTTTTGCAAGGGATCTACTCCGGCCTCCCTCAGTTTTAGGAACAAACCTGGATTTTTCCAGGACTTGGTGCCATTTGTGTCTCCACTGTGGCTCAGTGAGCCTTATCTATTGTCTCTAGACTTCTCTGATGTTCAGACTCCAGCTTCTTTCTGTCTTTGTAAAATGAGGCTAATGCTTCCTGCTGCTTTGTCTATGGTAAAGACAATTAAGTGAAATCACTCTTTGCATCTGGCACCTGGTATGGGGCAGGCTCTTTCTTAGCTAATAGATGTCCATCTTTCTTCCTGGCCTTTCTCTGCTTTTCTGCCTAGTCCTACACAGGCCATTGCTCTGGTGAACTCATTGATAGGCTGTGGGTCTGATACTTTGTGGCAGAAGTGACTTCTTTTCTCATACAGGTAACAAGTGTTACTGGAGGTTTTTGTGGTTTAATACTTTGCTCAGGTGCCAGCATTAATGAAAGGGTCAGATTTCATCCTATTTTCATAACACCTGTGTCCATCTCTTTCGCAGCACACAATGTGTTTGTGTTCATTGCCTGTTTCCTTACCCCTCCCCTAGCAGTTTGTGAGCCTGTTGAGAGTAGAGGCCAAGTTTGATTTATTTCTGTCCTTACTGCCCAGTCTACAATCTGACTCATAGCTTTGTTAGATGAGTAAATAGGAGCCCCTCTCCTTTATTTATTTGTTTGTGTATTTGTGGTACTCGGGATTTAATCCAGGGCCTCAAACATGGTAGAGAAGCATTCTGCTGCTGAGCCATATCCCCAGCCCTTATTTTTATTTTCTGAAAGAATTTCATTAGGTTGCCCTGGCTGACCTTGAACTTGCCACCCCCCACCCCTACCCCAGCTTCCCTAGTTGCTGCAGTCATAGGCTTGCCCCAGCATGCCCAGCCCCTCCTCTCAGTGTTTTTTTTTTTTTTTTGAGATAGTATCTCTCCTTCCCCCCATCCCAGTCTTTGCCTGTCTTTTCCTGGTGTGGTAGCAGGATGTGGTCCTGTTTCCCTTTTGCAGAACTCTTATGTCTTAGTTACTTTTTTGTCACTGTGACTCAATACCCAACATCCACAACTTAGGGAGGAAAGATTTATTGTAGCTTACAGTTTCAGAAGGCTCATGGATGGCATCTGAAAAATGGAATCACATGGTAGGGCTGCAGCTAGAGCCAGAGCACTGAGAGAGTTTCTCACAGCAGCATGGCAGAACTGAGACCAGTCTGGGAGGAAGGGCATAAACCAGCACATGCCCCTCCACGTCAGACCCCAAGCATCCAACCTTTCCAGCCAGGCTCCACCTCCCAGTAGTACATAGTATCCATAGGTACTTGAGGCTTTTGGGGGACATTCCAGATCCAAACCACCACTTCTTCCTTATGTTAGGGCTAGGGCTAGGGATAAATTTGTAGCTTCCTTGTTGGATACTCCTGGCTGAGGTAGATAGACCCCATGGTTCTGGCTATAAAGTGTGCTTTTGCACAGCCTCCTGGGCAGGAAGGACACGTGGACTGCTGGAATGTTGTGCATAAACCTGGGGTCTTTGTGCCACTCATGGAAGCCCATTTAGGGATTCCAGGTGCCTTTGTCGTCTCTGAAAATCTAGCCAGAACTTCCTGACTTTTGGACCCTGGTGGTGAGGCTTACTTATTTGCTTGCTTGCTTGCTTGAGGCAGGGTCTTATTCTATAGTCTGGGCTGGTTCTGAACTCACTCTATAGTCCAGTTTGGCCTTGAACTCAACAGCAATCCTCCTGCCTCAGCCTCTAAAGTGCTGATTACATGTATGCACCACCACATGTGGCTTATATGGTGCTTGGGAACCAAACCCAGTGGCTTGGTAGGCAAGTACTCTTTTAACTGCTGACCTACACCTCTATCCCTGGGTAGGCATTCTTTTGTCTTTCTTCATCCCCTCCTATTCAGCCACTCGCTTAGGCTTTTTAAGGGTCTCAGTCATACCTCATTTCTGTCTGTGCAGATCTCTATCCTTCTATGGTTGGTGACCACTACACCTTTATGTGGCATGTGATCTACAAAGCTCCTTTAGGTCCTGCAACTACTATGAGCCTCTTAACAGCACTGTCCAGTTGACCTCATACCCCTTGTTCAATAGAAAATTGAGGCTTGGTGAGTTCAGTTTACCCTAAACCAGACAATAAGGCAGTGACAAAGCTGAGGTTGGAACCTAAAGCTGTTGACCTCCAAAGTTTATTCTGAATACTCTGCTAGAGATCTCTCTCCCCTGATTTCTCTGGCAGATGAGTTTTACTCATTGCTGAAGCTGGAAACAAGGCAGTCTTGCAGAGAAGCAGTCTGGTCAGTATTAATTTGGAACCTATAATCAGTCCCTGGATGGTGTTCTGGAGAAGACGATTTGGGATCCTGTAGTTTGCATCCTTGTTGCTGGATCTAGCTGGCTGCTTTTAGTGGCCAGCAGAGGGCGCAAAGGGCTTGGGAAAGGTCTGCTGCTTCTGCCCTGTTTTGTTTTGAAACGGAAACTATGTTTTAAGTGGTAGATGGTCTTTTTTTTTAAATCTGAAAAAAAAAATCTGAAAGTACACATTTGTAGAGATTCACTTAACCTGAACCTTTAGGGTCAGATATGCTCTGGAATTTAGAAAATATTTACAGTCTGGTACAGTGGTACCTGCCAGTAATCCTAACACTCTGGAAGACTGAGGCAAGATGATCACATGTTTGAGCCCTGCCTGGGCAGTTTACCAACTCAGTGAGGCCCTCTCTCAACTAAAGAATGGGCTAGGAATGTGGCAAAGGCCCTGGATTTATTCCCCAATCTCACAAACACACACAAATAACAGAATTTAGAAAAGTCTTCTGAAGTATATACATTGTATTATGCATCACTAGAGCAGAATTTAGGATAGTGCATCATGATCAAACATCTGAATGTTTCTGCATTGAAATTTATGAATATTCACCCCTAGATGGCGTACATGTTCCCTTGTCAGTTCTGATCAGGCTGTGATGAAAATTAGTTAAGAGACTTTGAACTCAGTGGGGTAGTACACATTTGAAGTCCCAATACCCTGGTAGTCTGAGGCAGGAGGATTGCAAATTGGAGCCCACCCTGGGTCACTTAGCCACTTAAGAAGACCAGTCTCAAAATTAACCAAATAAATTTAAAAAGGCCGGGAGTATAGTTCAGTGCCAATGTACTTGGTTCTATCTCCATACAAAAAAAAGAGAAGACTAGATTTTCTATTTAATGTTTTTTTATTTAATCTTTAACATATCTGTTTTGACTTTTTGAACATTATAAAGAAGAGAGGTGAAGGAAGGTCACCTGAAGTACTAACAATTATAGATAATATTTTGTCTGGCTTTCCCAATTTTGCATACATATGATTGTATATGTACATATATGTAAGCGTATATTTGTATATGCATGTAAAATATGCTCAGTCACAAATGAGATTGTACTTTGCACACCTTTTATACGATATATCTTAGAATTCATGAGCTGTATGTGGGGCTTAGGATTGAGGCTCTTGCTAGTCATTCCTTCAGTATGTTCCCATGGTGAAACTTTTGAAATAGGCCCAGTTCTCCACCCAGGTCTTTGCCAGGTCTGGGCCTTTTGACTGCAAGGTCATCAGGGGTCAGAAGGCAGATGGAATCTCTGCTCTTACGGTACCTGGGATCTCTTCTGGGGTGGAGACTGATTCTGTAAAAGAAAAGGTCTTTTACTTCATGTGCACAAAGTGATTTCGAAACCCCAATAGTGCTCTGTTTGTCGGTCATCTGGGCCCCTCAGGAGCTTAAGAGCAAAGTCCTGGGGGAGTGGGTATAAGATTTCCCTGTTGCTGACCCTCACCTCTTCCCTCCAGCAGGAGCATTGGTTTGAAAAGGCCCTACGGGACAAGAAAGGCTTCATCATCAAGCAGATGAAGGAGGACGGCGCCTGTCTATTCCGGGCTGTAGGTGAGTCTGTGCTTCAGCCCTCAAGGGCCTAGGACTGCCCCTGAGCTGTGTCCCAGTTGTCAGGAATAATCCTGAAACAGGATCGAAGCAGAGTCAGTGGATGGCTTAAGGTCTTCAGGTTCCAGCCTCAAATTTGGATCTGGACTCTAGTCCTGGGTCATGAAAAAATTTGGTGGTACAAGAGTAGTAACAACACAATAGTGATAAATAAAATAAAATAACATACATAGAGACAGGCAGCTCTTTTGTACTGTAGGAAGCCCTGTTAATTCTCCTCTAAGACAGATTAGTATAGCGACTATTGTTCTATTTGTCATATGGGAAAAGTGGTTCGGAGCTGGAGAGCTACTTGCCCAGGGTCGTGCACAGATAGTATGTAATAGAATTGAGATCTAGAGTCTGGGTTAAATTAGTCTGAAGCCTATGCTGTCAGTTATAGCACACTGTTGTCATTCTGGGATATCAGTCACCTGGGTTTGCATCCAGATTCCCCCCCCCCATTTTATTGATATGTATACGTGCAAAATTTAAGGTTTACAATGGAGTTGAGCCTTTTATGCACATATGTATCTTGGGACAAAAGGAGAGTGGGAAAGCCCTTGTCACCTTGACAAGATACATATGTGCATCCAAATTTTATTTCTAGGGTGTTGGGGGTTTCTATTCATTTCCTCTATATGTGTGCTTGCGTGCGTGTGTGCATGCATGCATGGCTGTATGAAACGAGATCTTTACAAATTTCTTCTATCATGGAATATTTTCTTTTAACTTACACAAAAGTAGACAATACTGAACCTTTATGTACCCATGATACAGCTTCAAAACAGTCTGGTTTCATCACTGTTCCACCCACTTTCTTACTCTCTGGAAAGAAGAGTATTTTTAAAGTAAAACCCTGATGCTGGGTCATTTCTCTTGTAAATACTTCTGTATATTTCTGACAAATGCATAGTTTTTAAACATAATAGCATAACAAAATTAATAATTTCTTTGAAATCTGGGTGTGTAACTCAGCTGTTAAGGTGCTTCCCTAAAAAGTGTAAGAGGCTGGGTTCAATATCCCCAGCACCAAATGAAGATTAGCTAGGCTTACTGGCTCACACCTGTAATCCTGACACACAGGAAGCTGAGGCGGTAGGATTGCTCTGAGTTCCAGGCCAGTCCAGGCTGCATAGTGAGTTTAGGGCCATCCTGGAATACAAAGTGAGACCCTGTCTCAAAACAATAATTTCTTAATATCATCTTCAAAATAGCCTGAACTAGAGCTATGTTCTAGTTCTGATTCTGTGACCCAACAAATGTTTTATTTATTTATTTATTTATTTATTTATGAGACAGGGTCTCACTGTGTAGCCCAGGCTGGTCTTGAACTCACTGTATAGCCCAGGCTGGCCTTGGACTCACAGCAGTCCTCCTACCTCAATCTCCTGAGTGCTGGGATTTCAGGTGTGCACCACCACACCCAACTTTATGTGGTGCTAGGGAATCAACTTAGGGCCTTGTGCTTTCAAGGCAAGTGCTATAACAGCTGTGCCATTCCTCTAGCTCCCAACAATTGTCTTAAGGTACCATGTTGGTGTGAAATAAGAAACTGGTAGTGTGACTTGTTCATCTTGGGTCCTGTTTCCTAAGGCCAGTTACCCCTGGTAGGAGCTGTGTAGCTTCTTGTTCGGGCCCTGGCTTATAACTAACTGTTTTGTGGCCTTTGGCCTCTATTTTTATGTCTGTGAAATGGTACTGTCCTTGAGAGCTCCTTAAATTCTTCTAGGTTTGCTTTTCTGTCTCTGGTTGCTGGCCATTCCTTTCCCCAATGTTTACTAGTGAACGGACTGAATTGCTTTAGGCACCAGACCTGGCTTTGCCACTGATTCTTAGTTTGACTTTGGTGAAACAGCTCTTCTCTTTAGCTGTTAAATGGGGCTTCAAGATGTCACTGTAAACTGGGCATGATGGTGCAGGTCTGTAATGCCAGTATTTGGGAAGCTGAGGCAGTAAGATTGCAGGTTTGAGGACAGCCCATGCCACATAGTTTGAGGCCAGCCTGGACTATTAATGACATCCAGTCTCAAAAGAAAAAAAAAAAGACTCTATTCTTGTAATTGTTAGATGAGATTACTTTGGTAAATTTTTTTATTGAATGAAACATAGTAGGCCCTCATATTGTAGAACAGTAGCATTGGTAAAAGCCCTGATGCTATTCTCTGCTGTGTCTCAGATCCATTCAATTTTCCACCTGTCTGGTTCTAGTTCAGGTTTTCCCTGGGATGTTTCCTAGAGAAAGAGCTGTTTGAAGGCATCTTGGATAAAAGAAATACAGAGAAGGAACAGGTGGGGCCTTGGTCAGCTGTTGAGACCTTATACTGGCTGTGAGAAAGCAGGACTGCTGGCAGAACTGAGCATCTCTGTTTTGGGGTAGACTATGAGGCAGACTTTAGGGCTAGTGAGGACCTGGCATGTGCAGTAACCTATATCAAGACCAGTATTCGTGCATGTGTATCTAGCCATTCTCCCCAAACACCTTTGAATCCCTCCCCCATCGTCCCCCAACCCCGGTAGAGCCTTCCAGTAAGGAGCCCAAGCTTACAGGAAGAGCTGACCACAGCAGATTGAAGGCCTTTTCTTATCAGCAGTATGGCTACACATTTCCCCTGACTGGGCTGCCCTCATCTTTTCTCTGTAAAACCTCAGAAGTCTGGGTTGGAGGAGTGGCTCCATGATTAAAGTGCTTGCCTGGCAAACGCTACTGTCGAGCACTAAGTACCCAGGTTTGATTCCCTAGCACCACATAAGCCGGGCATGGTGGGCATAGTGATGCACATCTGTAATTCCAGCACTCGAGAGGCTGAGACAGGAGGATTGCTGTGAGTCCAAGGCCAGCCTAGGAGTGAGTTTGGGACAAGGGCTATAGAGCGAGACCCTGTCTCAAAAAAAAAAAAAAAAAACCCAACCAACCAAACAACAACAACAAAAAAACCACCTCAGAAGTCTCACAGCCTAGTCTCTCCAGAAGTATATGTCTCCTGATCTTTAGGCCTCATTTTGAGGTTTCCCTGGTTCAGAGTATACAATACATGTGCTTGGGAAGGGGACTTTGTCCCCAGACCTTCTACCATCTTCGGTTTTTTTTTTTTTTTTGTCCTTTTCTTTTCTACCTCTCCGGCATAGTGACAGATAGCAATCACGTAAGGTTCTAATGCAGGCTCTGGCTTCCTGCATGCTTTGAATACTGGAGGGAGCACATAACCAAGGATACCGTGTTATTTCCCTGACTCCCTATTATGTGCCAGCCATATAGCTAGGTGCTTCATGCTCACTTGGAAAATTTGGATTATTATCCCATGAGACAGATGCGAATATTGAGGCTCACAAAAGCAGGGCCCTGTGGATCTCAGTGGTTAAACCCTTGCCCAGCATGTGCAGTGCCCTGGATTTGATCTCTAGCACTATCAAGAAAAAAAGAGAGAAAAAGAAAAGAAAAGAAATGACATCCTTAGAGACATTAGTATGGCAAAGGAGAATGTGTTCTGTTCTGTTCAGATCCATTCTGTTTCCTTTCTTTCTTGAGGTGTGCTGTCCAGGCTAATCTCAAAACTCAGGGGTTCGAGTGATCCTCCTGCCTCCTGTGTAGCTGGAATGATAGGGACGGCCATCATATCTGGTTCCACCTGTCTTCTCTTTTTGAGCCTTTGCCTTTTCCAGCTAGGAACATATAGCCCTGTACTATTGGGAATCTTAATGTGGTTTTCTGCCCTTTGTTTTGCTACTGAGTTCTGAGAGTCCCCTATGTGATCTAGTGTTCATTGCTTGTACCTGCTTCTCTCCCACCACTTCCTGTTGGGGATTCATGAGCATCAGTGAAGGATTGGGTGGAGTGGAGGTGAGAGCCTGAGTCTCAGAGGTGGATTGTGGCCCATCTTGCTCCTGCTGTGCTCAGATAAGCTCCTAGAAACATAAGTCTGTTCGAATCCTTCCTCTGTCCTCTTCCTTTTGTTCTCCATGTGATCTGACTCTGCAGAAACCTCTTACCTTGTCTATGGCTCTGGTGCTAGCCTCTGGGCAAAGTGGAAACCACATGGCTGTATATTTGCAAAGGGGGAGCAGCTGGTGCTATGCATGTGATGGCAGTAGGGCCCAGGAACATTACCCAGGTCCACTCCTCTAGGCCTTTATGTCTGGGAACATGAGCCATCAGCCTTGAGAAGGATGGATCTTAGATCAGTTTTGACTGTTTCATAAATGGGGAAACTGATGCCTCAAGAGAATACTTGGTATAGAGGTAGTATGTATATATGTGTGTGGAGAGAGAGAGAGAGAGAGAGAGAGAGAGAGAGAGAGAGAGAGACACAGACAGACAGACAGACAGACAGTGCGTGCTTGGATTCTGTCCCGTCTTGTCTTGATCACAAAGTCAGTGTTGGAAATTCAGTGTTTGGGTTTGAACCAGGCCTACAAGGAGAAAATTCCTATGGGTTGTTTCCTGTACATGAGTTTCCTTTGACCTCTTTCTGTCCTGCATCCTTCCATTTCCTCATCTGTGCCACAGGAACCCCGAGTAGAGGAGCAGACATCTCAGAGACCAGCTTATGAGGGTGTGTGTGTGTGTAGGGGTATTTGGGTGGGACTACAGACCAGATCCTATCACAACTACTTGACAAGTCATTTTCCTGGTTTCTTTTCCTTCCATGGGGACAGGATTCCCACTGGTGCAGGAGGACAGTAGCAGAGCAGACAAATACACTATTTCTTCCTGCTACTATGTGTACCACTTTTGAGTGGTTTGTTTTTAGATTACCTGAAGATACCACACTTCCTTCTCTGTCCTTAGCAGTGCTTGCTGTATGGCTTTTCTGGCAGTCATGTGGGCAGGAGGTAACCTGGGGAATAGCTGGTTCCCAGGTTCGTTCGTTCGTTCTTTCTTTCTTTCTTTCTTTCTTTTTTTTTTTTTTTTTTTTGAGAAAGGGTCCCTATAGTCCAGGCTGGTCCTGAATTCACTGTGTAGCCCAGGCTGGTGTTGAACTCACAGCACTCTTCCTGCCTCAGCCTCCCTACTGCTAGGATTACATGAATGTGCCAACACTCCTACTCAGGGCCTTTTGCTTGCTAGGCAGTCACTTTAACCACTGGGCTATACCCCTTGCCCCTGCTTTCTAGGGACTTTTTAAGCAAATTGGAGGACTTGTGCTTAAAGCCTTTTGAAAAATGATGCATTCTCACCCATTTTGCTTCTCCACATGAGTCTAGGCAAGTATTGGTTACATTTTCCCTCAGGCAGCAGAGAAGAGAGGCTGAAGCAAATCCGTTAGAGTATTAATCATTCCCTGTCCCACCTACCTTAGCAAAGGTTAGGAAGGAAGTGAAGAGGTTCCTGAGTTTGCACAGCCTCACATCTTGCCAGCCTTCAGTGTCTAGTTGGTGGCATGGACAATCTACTCATTGCATGCTGTAGTTCTCTGTTGGTAGGGTTTGTGGTTTTGGTATTTGGTCTTGAGAGGACTTAAACAGGCCGTGCTGGCTATATTTGGGAGTACATGTGCATTTCTATACTGTTGTATTAGGGCACTTGCTTGTACTGTTGTGTGTGTGTGTGTGTGTGGGGGGGGTGCATATGTTTATGCTGACCTGTGGCTCTGGGGCAGTGTATACAGCTCCTGACTGCTACCTGTAATCTCTGCGTACTTGTAGGCTTTCCTAGGTATCAGCAGATTGCAGCTTGTGCTGGCCAGAAAACTGAGGTAAACAGAATTAGATATGGCCTTAGGTTTGGGTGACTAGAAGTACTGTCACTGGGGGCCAGTAGTAAACTCTGGAGACCATGGCTTCATTGTCAGCACCATCTTAAAATTTCTCTGTCACTGTCCCTATATTTTCCTTTTTACATTATACATCTGCTTATTGTATAAGTTATGTTTTAAATTGTTTTCTAGGGGCTGGAGGAATGGCTCAGGCAAGCGCTGAGTACCCTTAAGTTTAATTCCCTAGCACCACATAAGCTGAGCATGGTGGCACATGCCTCTACTCCCAGCACTGGGGAGGCTGAGACAGGAAGATTTCCATGAGTCCAAAGGCCAGCCTGGGCTCCATAGTGAGTTCAGGACCAGCCTGGGCTATAGAGTGAGACCCTGTCTCAAAAAATTGCTTTCTATTGAGGAAAATAGATTTTCTTTTTATAGTTATATATCATATCCCTTTCCCCTTCCCACCTTTTTTTGGTGAGTTTCGAATGAATTAGAATGTGCAACGTCTTTGGAATCAGTTGTAATATTATGATAAAGATTCTGAACCCTGTTTGGGGTGAGGAGAGGATCCCTTCCAGCTGGACCCTGAGAGGGGAGATCAGGTATAGATGGCCAAGTGCAGTGTCAGCAAGAGGAAGAGTTTCAGTTTCTATAAAACAAGTTCTCTGAATTCCCCTCTCTTCAGGTCCATTGTGTCACTCTTTTCCCCACCTTGACCCCACCATAGAGAAGTCCAGTCAGATCCCCAGCCCTATGTGCCAACCTTCTGGGAAGAGGAAGGCTTTCCAGAGGACTAGGAAAGTCAGAAAAGCTAATCTGTATTGCTTGCCATGTTGCCCCTTTCCAGATGGTTTTATTCCTTATGACATTGAAGAAATCCTTCAGCTCTCCCTTTTGGGAAAAGTACTGTTGCTGTTTCTTTCCTTGGCTAAAGATGCCCATTTTCTTTCATGTTAATGATTTCAGTTTGGAAGGTTCTGTCCAAAAACTAGCGATGAGTATAGATTATCATACCTTGTGCTGGAGGAATGGTGAAAGTGCTTGCCTAGCAAGTGCTGTGTCAAAGCTCTAAAGCGCTAAGTGGAGTTCATTCTCCAGCAACACATAAGCCGGGTGTGGTGGCGCACGCCCACCACTCGCCCACTACCCGCCCACCACCAGGAGGTTGAGGCAGGAGGATTGAGTCCAAGGCCAGCCTGCACTCTAGTGAGTTCAGGAGCAGCCCGGGCTACAGAGAAAGGCCCTGTCTCAAAAAAAAAAAAAAAAAAAAAAAAAAAAAAAAAAAAAAAAAAAAAAAAAAAAAAAAAAAAAAAAAAAAAAAAAAAAAAAAAAAAAAAAAAAAAAAAGATGGTTATTATAACTAAAGAATCCTGTTTGGGAAAGCCTTTCTTGTCTCCTTTCTAAGTACTTACCAGGCCTAATCCTCCTTAGCGTTCAAGATTAAATGAGATAGGCTGCATTTAGGGTGGTATGGCAGTAGATGGAAAGCCTTGGTTAAAGTTTTTTTCTCAGTCTTTTTGGCATACTGGAAATTGAACCCTGAGCCTTTGCACTGAGCTACAAATTTCTTTTTATTTGTATTTTTATTTACATATTGATTACATTCAGCTTAGGGAATTGTTTTATATATGTATCACTTTTTATTTACTTTTTAAAAACGTTTTTATCTTCCCCTTTTCAGCACCTACCTACTTTTGTTTTTATTTATTTATTTATGTATTTATTTTTTATGAGACAGGGGTCTCACTCTAGCTCAGGCTGGTCCTGAATTCACTATGGAGCTCAAGCTGACCTTGGACTCACACCAGTCTTCCTGCCTCAGCCTTCCCAGTGCTAGATTACAGGCGTGTGCCACCATGCCCAGCTTATGTGTTGCTGGGGAATCAACTTGGGTACTTAGCACTTGCTACGCAAGCACTTTAATCCGCTGAGCCATTCCTCCAGCCCCTCTGCACCTACTTGGTTCCCTCTCTTCTCCATTCCTCAGATCCTCTTCCCATGTCCAAGAGAAGTCTATATCCCTATTTCCTATTTTTCCTTTATTTTGGTCTTTTAGTAATTTACATTTTTGGTTTCTCATATAAGTGAGGCCATGCAGTATTTAACCTTTTGTATCTGTTTTAGTTTGCTAAGCTCAGTGTGTATCCATTTTCTTACAAATACTTCAAAATTTATCTTTGTTTATAGCAGTGTAATACTATGTCGTTGGGGCTGGAAGAATAGCACACTGGCTAGAGCACTTGCCTAGTAAGTGCAAGGCCCTGAGTTCATCTCCCCAGTACCACATAAGCTGGACATGGTGGCTAACGTATGTAATCCCATCACTCGCCAGGCCAGCTCGGGCTACATAGTGAGTTCAGGACCATCCTGGACTACAGAACAAGACCCCTTTTCAAAAAAAATTACATTGCTTATATATACCACATTTTTTATTCATCTATTTATGGACATATAGGCTGTTTTCAGGATTTAGCTATTATGAGTTGTGCTGCTATAAATGTGGGTATGCAAGTGTCCCTGTAATATGTCTTTAGGAGCTTCAAATTTTTAATTTTTAATTTTGAGACACAGTCTTTCTAAGTTGCCCATCCTGAGGTTGAACTTAGAGTATTCCTACCTCAGTCCCTCCCCAAGGGTGCTGGTATTACAGACTTGTACCACCATACCGGTTCTGGTTACTGTTAAAGGAAGGCACAGAGGTACAGAGGAGAGTTTTGCAGACCTTTGGACTTAGTAAAGGAAGAGAGCCAGTCCTGCTTGAATGAGAAGGAACAGCCTCAACTCTGCAATTGGGGCTTTTCTTTGGTGAAAGAAGTGCAACAGAAAGAAGCACTTAAAAAGTGATTTCGACATCATTCTGGCTGTCTTACAGGTAGCTAGCAGTATGATGGAATCATTGTCCTCATGAGAGGTGGGGCTTCCCCTGTAGTCTTTTTTTTTTTTTTTTTTTTTTTTTTTTGAAACAGAGTCTTTGTAGCCCAGGCTGGCCTGGAACTCGCAGCAATTCTCCTGTCTCAGCTTTCTGAGTGCTGGGATTACAGGTGTGTGTCAATATGCCCAGCTAATCTTTACGTGCTACTGGGGAATCAATCCAGGGCCTTATGCAAGGTAGGCAAACACTTTAACGACTAATCTATGTCCCAGGCCCTCTCTCATATTCGTGACCACACCTCATCTAAGAAGAGTTAGAATTCCCACTTTATGAGTAAAGATGTTTCAGCCCAGGGAGATTTAAGGCCGTGTCCAATGTCATACATCAGTAAGTGGCAGGGCCTAGCTGCCAAGCAAAGGGGTCAATGGCAGGGTACAGAGTGAGACTCTCATGGGATTCTCCCCCAAGCTCCCTTCCCCTTCTTGCTGTCTCTTCTCTCTTCTAGCAGATAAAGCTCTAAAACCTTTAAGTAACCATTGACCTTTCCATAGGAATTACGCATTCTCCAACACCTCGGCCTATCTCTCTGAATTCAACCAAGTAGTAGACACCTATTTAACTCCTTCACTCCCATTCCAATTCCTGCATATTGCAGCTGCAAACAGTGCCTCTTGGCACCCTGAGTTGTTCAGCCTACATAAATAGCAGAAATAGCTCCTCTAGCAGCCTGACAGTCAGAGAGGGCTCTGTGGTCCTGGCTTCTAAGAAAGGCGACAGTAGGGGCCCTCCAGCCAGTGTGCGGAACATGTGACTTGCTGGAAGTACCTCTGGGGGTGGAGGGGAGTGTGGCTACAGAAGCCACATCCTTGTTTACATGGCTGAAGGGGCTACCCCTTCTTGTCTTCACAGCCTCCACTCCCTCGCCCTCAGGGTCCTTCCACCTTTAACAGGACTTGAGACTGTCTGGTTTTGTACCTCAGAACCCCCTTTTTGTCTCTTTATCACACAGAACCCTCCAGGGAGGGAAGGGGTGGATATGAAGGTTGCCTCTGGCAGGTCTTCAGAGAGGTAGGCTGCTGGGCAGGCAAAAGTTCTGCAGGATTCCTTTTTGTGCCCTGACCCTGCCCTGGCACCGCAGGGAAATCCCATCAGAGGAGTGGCCCTCTGGGGAAACAAAGGGAAATTCCCTCTTTGTAGGAGCCATTGGAAATCAGGCTTGCCTAATATTTAAACCCACTTTAATTTCCTAGGGAGCAGCACTCCTCGGGCTCCCCCTAGCCTATTTATCTGCTCAGTGAACTGTTCCTGATGTCTTTTTTTTTTTCTTCATTTGTTTCACTTCTTGGGGTACTGGGATTAAGCCCATGGTCTTTACACTGAGCTATATTCCTAGCCCTTTATATTTATTAGATTTTTTTTTGAGACAGAGTCTCACTCTGTAGTCCAGGCTGGTCCTGAACTCACTATGGAGCCCAGGCTGGCCTTGGACTCAGGGCAATCTGCCTGTCTCAGCCTCCTAAATGCTGGGATTACAGACGTGCGGCACCACGCCCAGCTCATGTGGTGCTGGGGAATCGAACTCAGGTAGTTAGCACTTGACTTAGCGCTTGCTAAGCAAGCGCTTTAACCGCTGAGCCATTCCTCCAGCCCTATTTATTTGATTTTGAGACAAGGTTTCCCTAAGTCACTAAACCGCCCACACTAGGTTCAAACCAGTGATCCTCTTGTCTCAACTTCCCAGAGTGTTGGGATTATAGGCCTGCTCCACCAAGCCACCAGCTTGACTTTGACTTCTTTTGCTGTATTGAGAGTGAGTTTAGGTGCGAACTGTGTGTCGAATTCTGTGCATGTCTTTTGGTGAATGTGGTGATACATATGCCCTGAGGATGCTAAAGAACCTGTCTGAGAACAGACATAGTAGTGCAACCTATAATCCCAACATTCTGGGAGGCCAAGTCTAGCCTGAGCAGCTTAATGAGACTTTGTCCTAAAATAAAAAAGAGGATTGGGAATGTAGCATACTGTGAAAGCCCTAAACTCAATCTCCACAGAAATAGAGGGAAGCTAGGGTATAGATGAATAGTAGAATGCTTGCCTACCATGTGCGAGGAGGCCCTGGGTTTGATCCTTGGCACTGTGCCACAACACCAACCACGCAAAAAGTAAGAACACATCGGTATTTGAGAAGTTGGCACTAAAAGGGAGAGTGTCCTAAAGGAAAGGAATAGCATATGCAAAAATTCTCATGTTGGCAGAGGAACCCTGGTTTCTTCTCTGAGTTTGACCAAATTCTGTGGCACCAGGACTTTTTGGTCTTGGCACAGGCTACCTTTCCTAAATTAAGCTGAATTTAGGTGCATGTTTTTTTTTTTTTTTTTTTTTTTTTTTTTTGAGACAGGATCTCATTCCATAGTCCAGGCTGGTCCTGAACTTACTGTGGAGCCCAGGCTGGCCTCAAACTCACAGCAGTCCTCCTGCCTTAGCCTTCAAGTGTTGGGATTACAGGCATGTGCTAATATGCTGGGTTTATATGGTTCTGGGCAGTGAACCTAGGGCCTTGCACTGTGTCTTAACTCTCTTGCTAGACTGTGTGCTCCTTGAAGGCTGGAGCGGATTTTTTTTTCACTTCTGTCACTTTCACAGTTTCCCACATTCAGGCCTCAATACAGAGAAGGAGACTCTGATTCACTGAGCTACTTCTCTGCCCCAAGCTCATTACCAGTCACTTACATTTATTATCTCATTTAATCATTATAAAAGGCTTGCCAGCTCATTATCCATCTTGTTTCTATTTTACAGATGAAGTATGCACGGCCTAGAAAACTTGGATCACTTGCTTCTAGCCACTGCAGTCACTACTATCTGGCAGAACTGGATTTAGACTTTTTCTTTCCTATTTTCCTTCCTTCTCTCCTCTTTTTCCCTTTTTGATGCTGGGGACCAAACCCAAGGCTTCATGCTTAAGCATACTCTACCCCTGAGCTGCCCCTAGCTATTTTTTTTCACCTGCTGATTTCTAGGTGTGAGGAAAACTGAATTTCAGAGTTGACTCTGGGACCTTGAGAGGCCATGAATGTTTCCTCAGCCTCAGTTTCCTCATGTGGGAAGTGAGAGGGAGTATGAATTATGGCCAGTGCCACTTACTGAACTTAGAATGTTGCTGATTTGTCTGATTGATCAGGCATGCCCTAAACAGTTACCTACTTGAGAGACATGAGGTTGTATCAATCTTGCTTGTACATTCTTGATCAAAATTATTTCTGCCTGCTTCAGTTTCCATGACCCCTTTCAGCTCAAAAAAGCAAGAACTCTCAAGGCCTTGAGGTAGGAAAGGAAATTTCCTTCATCCCATAGTCTGCCTATCCCCAAGGATGTTCTGTGGCTCGCAGCTTTTTCAGTAGCAGCTCTGATCGCAGCTTCTCCATTCTTCTGTCCCCCCAGCTGACCAGGTGTATGGAGACCAGGACATGCATGAGGTTGTGCGAAAGCACTGCATGGACTATCTGGTGAGAAACTGGCTTAGGCTTTATGGGAGGGTCAGGGTGGAGGAACCTCTCTGCATGCCAACCCTAACCTCCCAATCTGTTCTGCAGATGAAGAATGCTGACTACTTCTCCAACTATGTCACAGAAGACTTCACCACCTACATTAACCGGAAGCGGAAAAACAACTGCCATGGGAATCACATTGAGATGCAGGCCATGGCAGAGATGTACAACCGTCCTGTGGAGGTGTATCAGTATAGCACAGGTACTTTTATACTGGCTAGATGAAGGTATTAGTGGTACCTCATCTGAGCCTTCCATACTTGGCTGCCTGTGGATGTTCTCTCCTTTTGTTTCTTTGTAGAACCTATCAACACATTCCATGGGATCCATCAAAATGAGGATGAACCCATCCGTGTCAGCTATCATCGGAATATCCACTATAATTCAGTGGTTAATCCTAACAAAGCCACCATTGGTGTGGGGCTGGGCCTGCCATCTTTCAAACCAGGGGTAAGTGGGCCCCTGTGCTCAGGATGGCTGTTGGATATGGGTCTGCCCCTAACTCATAAAAACATCCTGTCTCTCTGGATCTTCTCTGAGGTTTTGTATTTTTATGAAATTAGAGACTTAGCAAAGATCATTTCAGGGGGCTCATTATATGGTCTTAGCTTGCTTGCCCATGTCTTGGCTCACCCATCTTCTGTACCTGTTGAGGATTGGCATTTTAGAATATTCATTCCTGTTCGGGAACGTTGAGTCAGGGCTTGATCTGGGTGTTTGTTGTCACCCTAGATCTTCCTGTTAGACTCATAAGGCAGCTAGGCTCAGTGTAGGCTGATCCACTGTTTATTGGCACATTGTATAATCACTCTGTTCTGTAGTGTGGCTGATGGAAAAAGCACTTCCCACCAGCCCTGGGACCCTAGTAGGTGTAAGAAGTTAGTTGTACATTTTCCCAGGACATGCTAGTGGTTTCTCTTTCACTCTCTGTCTCTTGTCAGTAGTAGTTGACTGGGGAAGTTTTTGAGGTCTTCTTTTTAGGTTTCATTTTCTACAAATATAAAGTGCTCCTGTCTCATTTTAGAAAATACCCTAACACCAACATCTAACATTAGGAGGCGGGGAGTCTTTTTAAATAAACTAAAGTTTAGAAAAGCTTTCAATTTTCAGAATTATTGCCTGGATATTAGTTTACACATGTCCCACTATGATTAAAATTTAACATAGTATATTTGTCATAATTAATGAACCAGTATTGATATGTTATTAACTAAAGGCCACTCCTTATTCAGTTACCTCATGACCTTTTCCTTTTTTTTTTCACCCACATTTTCTGCCCTCATGACATTTTTCTGTCCCAGGTATGGAGGATACCATCTTACATATTTAGTTATCACGTGCCCTTTGGTTCTTTGTATCCATGCCTGTTTATTAGAATCGCCTTGTTTTTGTTTTGATCTATTTAGTTTTACCTTTTTAAGGATGTCTCATAATTATACAGTATGTAACTTTTTCAGGCTGTTAGCCCTTGCACTATGCATTTAAGATTCATCTGTGATGTTTCCTCATTTGGTTTCACTTTCTTTCTTTAAAAATTCGGATGCTTTAGATGGGTCTGGTGGTGCACTCTTGTAATCCCAGTACTTTGGTAGGCCGAATAAAGAGCCTAGACTGATAATTTAGAGACTTAGATCCTGTCTGAAAATAAAAATAAGTAAAAATAGGCTGGTGACATAACTCAGTGTGAAGGCCCTGAGCCCGATCCCCATTACCACACACACAAAGACACACACACAACGTGTACACGCGCCCACATGCGCACAAAAAAACTGAATGCTTTTCAAGTTTTTCTCAATACATTTAGTTGTTTAGACCAGATTTACAGAACAGTTGAGAATACAGAGCTCATCATATCTAGCCATTCACCCCCTGTGCAGTTTTGCTGTTATTAATATGTCAGATGATTGGTATATTTGGTATGCTGTGTAAACCAGTATCAGTAACATTATAAACTGAAATCATTATTCCTCCTTTGCTCCCTAGTATGGAATAGTTTTTCACGCTTTCCTTGTTTTGATGACTTTGACAGTTGTTAGGGCTTGATCAAATAGGAAGCTTCTCTGGGGGAATTTATCCAGTGTTTTTATGATTGCAGAGGTAAAGTACGACTCTCATTATGTACTAGAAATGTGATTATTAACTGTCGGTATCCTTGATCATCTGGCAGTATTAGTATTTGTCAGGTTTCTTCATTATAAAGTTACTCCTTTCCACCTTTTCTATATTGTGGAACTTACACTTAAGGAATGCGGATCACTTTGTCTCCTTAAGCCCAGTGTACTTATGTAAACTATTTGGAGTTCTGCAAGGGAAATCTGTGTCTTATCCTCTGTGTATTATTCAGTCATTTAGTGTTTATCAGCATGCACTTAACAGTACTCATTTTATACTTTGGGATATAATCCCATCCTACCTTTACTTTTTGCTCAAATTGTTCAGTTTTTCTTTAATTTTCTTGGTGTTGAGGATCATACCTAGGGCTTTATGCAAGCTTGACAAGTTCTTTAGCACTGAGCTACACCCCCAACTCCTGTTTCAACTTTTTTTTTTTTTAAAGAAAGCACTTCCTTACATTTTTAGTGCTACAAGTTTTTCCAGGTTTATCTTGTATATTGCCTGCTTCAGTCTGAAAATCAGCCATTTTCCCAAAGCTCCCTAAAATGTTTTATTAAAGAAGGTTATTGGAAACCAAGGACTGCGCACTCAGTATGCTCTATGTACTTGCTTCAGAGCCTCTCAGCTAACAGAGCAAAGAGATATGTGTGTACTAACTTGTGTGTACACACACATTTACAGAAATTTCTTTATGTAACTAATTCAAAACCTGTACTACATTTATCATTCTAGCTGTAGCTGCCCTTGTTTATCCATAAGTTCCCACTTTAATGGTGAGAAGCCTAGCTCAACCACCCACCATCCATTTACTCAGCTGCTACTTGCATATGTGTCTAAAGCAATGGCAGACTCATTAACCCATACCCCGTAGATTGGCCTTTAGTGTTACAGATCCATTCAATTCCAAAGTGACTTAGGTCACCTCCCACCCACACCTGAAGTTCTTGCATGCATTTGTAATTCATTAGATTCCTTTGTAACATTCTGCATTCTTCGGTGGGGTGGCCATTTCCTAATCCTTTTTTAAATCGGCATACATTAGGGTTTGGTCTTTGTTTTGTAAAGTTCGTTGGGTTTTTACAAGTGCAAAATAACATCTTGTATCCACCATTACAGGATCATCTCAAATAGTTTTACCATCCTTAAAATTCATGTCTCTTTTAATGTTTGCCTCCTCTTTCCTTCTGCAACAACTCATTTGTTTATTGACTCTGGTTTTGCATTTTTCAAAAGGCCAGATGATTGGAATCATACAATATGTAGCCTTTTCAAACTGCTTCATTGAACAGTATGGATTATGGCTTCTCCCATTTTTTTTTTTTTAAATGGCCTGTAGCTTGATTCTTACCCACTTACTCTTATGTTTGTGGAGGTACAACAGTTTAACCACTCACTTGTTAAAAGACATTTTTGGTTTGCCTGAGGGTTTGGTTTTTTTTGAGAGAGAGAGAGAGAAAGAGAGAGATAGACAGACAGACAGAGAGACAGAGACAGAGACAGGGTCTTGCTCTGTAGCCCAAGCTGGTCCCGAACTCATTCATTATGGAGCCCAGACTGGCTCAAGCCTCCTGAGTGCTGGGATTACAGACATGTGCCACCCGGCCTGGTTTATGTGGTGCTGGGGGATTGAACTATGGTACTTAGCGCTTGACTTAGCACTTGCTAGGCAAATGCTTTAACTGCTGAGCCATTCCTCCAGCCCCTGCTTGAATTTTTGATGATTATAAATAAAGCCTTTGTAAACTGCTGTGTGCGGGTTTTTGTGTGGATTTACATCAGTTATGTAAATCTCTAGGAGCAAGATCACTGAATTGTAAAAACAGGTGTTTTTTATTCACGTTTTGATTTCTAAAAAATGCTCCTCTGTCTTCCAGAACAGTTGTACTGTACATTTTACATTCCTACCATAATGAATGAACATTTCTGTTGTACCACATTCTTCCTAACAATGTTCTTGTCAGTGTTTTGGATTTCAGCCCTTCTCTTAGGTGTGTATCTCATTTTAATTTGTAATTTGCCAATGACAAACAATGTTAAACATCTTTTTTCCCCAGTACTTTCACTGAACTACATTTTCATCCTGAGTGCATCTGTACATTTATTTACTAGCTGTATACCTTTGTTAAATTGTGTATTTAAAATGTTTGCTTATTTTTAGGATTTTTTTTTTTTTTGAGACAGGGTCTCACTCTGCAGCCCAGGCTGGCCTTGAACTTACAGCAGTCCTCCTGTCTCAGCTTCCCAAGTGCTGGGATTACAGGCATGCACCACCACACCCAGCTTATGTGGTGCTGGGGAACTCGGGTACTTAGCATTTGACTTAGCGCTTTCTAGGCAAGCACTTTAACCACTGAGCCATTCCTCCAGCCCAGAAAAAAAATATTTTTTGAGACGGGGTCTCGCTCTGTAGCTCAGGCTGGTCCTGAACTCACTATGGAGCCCAGGCTGGCCTTGGACTTGTGAAATCCACCTGCCTCGCCCTCCCAAGTGCTGGGATTAGAGGCGAGTACCAACACACTCAGTTTATGTGGTGCTAGGGAATCAAACTCAGGTACTTGGTGCTTGCTAGGCAAGTGCTTTACCTGCTGAGCCATTCCTCCAGCCCCATGTTGTCAAATTTTCTGATACTCACTTTAACAAATATTATCTCATAACCTGACATGTAGTACTGTGACACAGCATCCTCCAACTCCTCGTATGTCCCACACCATACAATCCCCCATCCTCACACAGCAAAACAGCTACCCCAGCCCCTTACATGCTTGACAACTTCTTTTCTCCACCCCTGTCCACACAGCTTATTTCCCTGTCACCTTTTGTCTTTGACCCATCTGGGCATACATTGTGACTGAATCATCACTACGTGAGTCTTCGTGGTATTTAAGCATAGGCTGGAGGGCACCTGCTGCCCCACAATTAGTTCCTTAGTCTGAGATATGTCAGAGTTGGGTCCAGGATTCTGAGCAAAGAAGTTTGGAAAGATAGGACTCATAACCTGAGTCTGCTTTCTCCCAGTTCCTGATACTTACTGCCAAGAAGGATGCTTTGTGGGAGTTCCTACCTGACTTCCTGTCTCCTTGTTGGTGCCTATGGAACTTACTTTCTGAGCCCATTCTGGCCCTCGGCCAGGTTGAGTGTTTCACCTCACACTCTTGTTCCTCTGTCCCCTTGCAGTTTGCAGAACAGTCACTGATGAAGAATGCCATAAAAACATCAGAGGAGTCATGGATTGAGCAACAAATGTTAGAAGACAAGAAACGGGCCACAGACTGGGAGGCCACAAATGAAGCCATTGAAGAGCAGGTGGCTCGTGAATCCTACCTGCAGTGGCTAAGGGATCAGGAGAAACAGGCCCGCCAGGTTCGCGGCCCTAGCCAGGTGGGTCATGGACTCTGACTGGCCAAGCCAAAAATCTCATTACTAAGACACACACAAGACTTCGCTCTATAGCCTAGCCTAGTCCTGAATTCACTATGGTAAGCCCAGGCTAGCCGTGGACGCACAGTCTCCCAAGTGTTGGGATTACCGGTGTGCACCACCACGCCCAGCTTATGTGGTGCTTGAGAATCGAACTTAGGTACTTAGAGCTTGCCTAAGTGCTTGCTAGGCAAGCACTTTAACCTGCTAAGCCATTCCTCCAGCCCAACTTTTTTTTTTTTTTTTTTTTTTTTTGAGACATGGTGTTGCTTTGTAGCCCAGGCTGGTCTTGGACTCATGCCAATTCTCCTGCCTCAGCCTCCTGAGTGCTGGGACGACAGGCATGTGCCACCATGCTCTGCTTGTATTGGTACTGGAGAATTGAACTCAGACCTATGTGCTTGTTAGGCAAGTGCTTTAACCACTGTGCCATTCCTCCAGGCTTAGATCCAGTTACTTATGTTTTGCTCCCAAATGGAAAAAAAAATACATGATTTTTGTCATCTGGGAGAGGGAGAAAAGCTCCCAGCCCCACCCATAACTTGTCTTGGCCTTAGTTTTGGCATGGTGGTGCCTTAGAATCGTCAACAGTATGCAGAGGTAAGTCTTAAGCAGTAAAGGGAACAGCCACTGCTGGTGATGCAGGGGATCAGAGGATAGATGTAGAGACAAGTTTTTTGAATGCCCTTGTATGTGAGGCTCTGTGCTGAGGATATAAGATCACATCCTCACAATGCTTTGTCCTTAAGTGATTCCCTTTACTGAGAGACAGACCACCAGTGGGGCCTTAGACTCAGGCTATAGAGGTGGGGCTTCTGAACCAACTCACAGGAGTTGAATTCTTAGGGCAGGAGGCAGGTACACAGGGAAGACAAACATCTGAGAAATCACCAGGAGTTTGGAATGATTGTGGATGTTGGCAAGAGCTACATAATTTGTTCAACAAATACAAAATAAAAGAAGATTGGGGGATGTAGTCCTAGGTCCACTCACTAGTACTGAAAAAACAAATGTAGGCCTGTACCTAAATCCCTGTCTTTGTGGCAGTTAAATTGTTGCATAATGAAACAAAATAGTCATATGAATAAATTAGAAGTGTGGTGAAGAATATAGACCCAGGGTAAAGGGTATGAGTATGGTTGAGTGGGGATAGGCAGGAATTCATAGTATCTCTGTGTCATGTTGGACCACAGAAGGTGAGAGCTGAGTACACATATAGGGGAAGGTAGGGGCCAGAATACCTGGTATGACTTGGGTATAGCCCAGAAGGAGGTATGTGTGGCTAAACAGAAAGAACTAGGGCATGATTTCAGAAGTGGTGGGGCTGGTAGCAGAAACAGAAGTTTTCAAACAGAGAGGTGGGATCTGAGTTAGGATTTAATAGGATTCCCTGACTGTTAAGTGTCTAGTCTATGGTTGAGAGAAGGAAGCAAAGGACAGGTAAGGAGAAGGCTACTGAAAGTATTCTAGGTGACTCTTGATGGTGCCACCAGTGGAGGTGGTAAGAAGGATTAGATTCAGGATCTGTTTTGAAGGTAGAAAGGACAAGTATGTTCAGTTCATGGCTCGCTGTTATTTTCCCTTCAAGAGGAAGGGTTTTATTGGACCACATATAAAATATGTAATATGATTTACATATTTCATAACACTTTTTAAGATATTTGTTACAATATTTTAAAAACCAATAGGCTAGGGATGTAATTCATGACCCTCAATTTATTCTGCTGCACCATATAAGCTGGGTTGTGGTGCATACTTGAAATCTTAGCACTTGGGAGGCTGAAACAGATTAAGACCCTGTCTCACAAAAAAAATTTTTAACCGAGTAGGAAAAAAAAAAAAACAATGGCCTGCAGGTTGGACATGCCTGAAATAGTATTTCCTGTGAGTTGTTTTCAAGGGCAATAGAGAGGGAAGTTAAGGAGCTTAACCTATGCCCTGTGAGCAGCCATGCCATTCATAGTATGAGTGGGAGTGACACTGGTGCATATAGTAGTAGTATCAAAGCCAGAGTCCATAGAATTTGTCGGGAGTGAATACTCAAGGCTGGGGCATAGGAGGATCATGGTATTGGCCCTTAGCACTTTTTCCTTTCCCTCTACAGCCCCGGAAAGCTAGTGCCACATGTAGTTCAGCTACAGCAGCAGCCTCCAGTGGCCTGGAGGAGTGGACCAGCCGGTCTCCACGGCAGCGGAGTTCAGCGTCTTCACCTGAACACCCTGAGCTGCATGCTGAGCTGGGCATCAAGCCCCCTTCCCCAGGCGCTGTCTTAGCTCTTGCCAAACCTCCTTCACCCTGTGCACCAGGTCAGTGACTTGTTCACAGGGTACATGCTGGGTTAGGAGGCCCTGCCTGGGTCCTAGGCCCTACTTCTGTCTGTCTGCCCCAGGTACAAGCAGTCAGTTCTCACCAGGGGCTGACCGGGCCACTTCCCCCCTTGTGTCCCTCTACCCTGCTCTGGAGTGCCGGGCCCTCATTCAGCAGATGTCCCCATCTGCCTTTGGTAAGCCTTCTTTGGGGACAGGGGAGAATTGGAAATTGGGGAGAACTTTGGAAAATGCAGTAAATCCTAAGGGTGGCATCTCTGGAGACTCTGGGAAGAATTTTGCTGACCTAAGGGTTTCAACCTAGAATGGGCTTAGTGGGGCTTTACAGGCCTAGGAGAGCCTTCTTGGAGAAAGGAGAGGGGCCTGGATGGGATTTCTCTAATGCCAAGGTACCAGCTAAGGGCAAGAGAAAGCAGGTTGAGAGTACCCTATCATCCTTTTCTTCCTCTTTCTCCTGCCCAGCAGGTCTGAATG
This sequence comes from Ctenodactylus gundi, assembly GCA_004027205.1. NCBI lineage: Eukaryota > Metazoa > Chordata > Mammalia > Rodentia > Ctenodactylidae > Ctenodactylus > Ctenodactylus gundi. The sequence continues at coordinate 66,092 of PVKB01004644.1, forward strand.
ACTGGGATGATGATGAGATCCTAGCGTCGGTGCTGGCAGTGTCCCAACAGGAATACCTAGACAGTATGAAGAAAAACAAAGTGCACAGAGACCCAACCCCAGACAAGAGTTGATGGAAACCCAGGGACTGGACACCATCTCCCAATTCCCCACTTCTGCCCTCCAGTGCCACTGTACCTTCTTTGGCTTTCTTCCCTCTTGCCTCCCTTCCTTGTTTCTTGAATCTCTTTTCCCTTCTCTCCCTCCACACTTCCCCTATGGCTGGCCCACCACTGCGCTCCCTCATCGCTGCCACCACCACTACCAGTCTCTGCCAGCTGATGTGCCCTGTTGCCTCCTGCACACCACAATTCTTGCATTCCACAGGGTATATGGGCAAGGGTGTTGAGGGTAGGCAAAAGGCACACAGACCCACCTGGCAGCCAGGCAGCCCCAAAGGAGAGACTCAGAAGAAAGTCTCCTGCCTGCCCTTTCTTCCAAGATCATATAAAGTTATCACCCCTTTCCCCACAATGATACCAAGGAGGTGGGAGGAAGAAATGGAGAATTCCCTTCTCATTACCCCAAGAATGTTTGAGCCTTCAATGTTGAGTTTTTCTTTATTAAAATGTACCTTCATCTTACAAAATGAACCAATCAAAATGATGTAGATGACAGCATTGGCTCTGTGAAGATGGCATATCTCTAATTTGGGGCCAGGCCAGCTGATCATTAGGCATGGAGGGAGCACAAAGAATCTAGGTTTTTGCTGTCTTCTGGCCTGTAGCTACCTGGAGGTGGGCAGAGGGCCTAGGGTCAGGGTTGGGGAGAGGAGAGGTGGCAGGTGTCAGACTGGCTTTGGACAATAAGACCCTGACCTTGCTGCATTCCTTTTGCTTCCACCACTGTCAGTCTCTTTAAAATCTTGGGGTGGGGGCATTTTGAGGATCGTGGCTGCCACCCAAGATTTGAGCATAGAGAGTGGGAGCAACCTCAGCAGATGGGGCACCCGTGCTCTGCAGGTGTTGACAAGATCCGCCATCTGTAATGTCCTTGGCACAATAAAACCAAATGTCAGTTTCCCTGAGCAGTTCTGTTCTGTGTGGGGCAGGGCCTAGGGGGTGGGTGGGCCTCTGGGTTCACATGGTCTCCCAATAGCATCTGTCTGGGTATCTGGCCTGGGGTTCATATTTGATCCAAAGTGTACTAAACTTCTTCTGGCCAGGTGCAGTAGCATGCACCTGTATTCCCAGCTGCCCAGCAGTCCAGAAGATCACTTGGGCTCGGGAGTTCCCAACTAGCCCGGGCAGCAACACATCAAGACCCTTCTAAAAAACAGAACAAGTTTCCTTCTGAGCCTGTTACCAAAAAAACAAAAAAACAACAAAAAAACAAAACAAAAAAAAGCAAAAAAAAAAAAATACTTGTCCTTTGCCTACCCTTTTTCCTTTGGGCTTGGGAATTGGGGGATGGGAGCAGGGGACTGACTGAGCTGGGGGCAGAAATGAATTTCCTGCTGATATTCCAAATACCCTGCGTGGTCTCTCACTTTAGTGTTTACTTCTTGTGATAATGTGATGAGAAAATTCTTTGGAAATGCCCTACTGCCACTTCATTAGCAACCTGAGTTTGGTAGCAGTGAACAGCCGAGCCCCCCCTGTTGGGTTTTAGAAGCTGACCTATGAAATGGCTAAATCCTTTTTTGTTACTGTCCCCTAGTCCTCTTGATACCTGTCCCAGACCTTCCTAGGGGTAAAGTCTAGGTGAGAGAAGGGAGAAGGCTGCCCTGCAGGCAACCATGTTTTCTCAAAAGAGCATTTTTTATTTTATTTTATTTTATTTTTTTGCTGTGCCTGCATGGTGGGGTTTTTGTGTGTGTCTGGCTGTGTGGGTCAGGGTTTGGCTGGCCAGGTGGCTAGCTGCAAAGGATTCTGGAACACAATGGTCAAACTTGAGTACTTTAAAGGGTTGATTAGAAACCTGCCTCAGGCTTTTCTAGCTGTGTGACTGGGCTTTCTTGAGATTTAAGTGTCTTACTACAGGGTTGAGACTAGGGTCTGTTGCCTCATGTCTGTGGAGAATGTATGGTCAGCACCTGCCAGGCATATTGTGAGAACACAACTGTTAGTGGATATCACTATCCCATTGTGTATGTTTCTGTACCATTGGGCTGCCTACTTGTCACTGTCCAATTTCCATGGCTTCTACTTGCAGTTTGCCCTCTGCCTGCAGCCACCAACCTTGTCTTTCAAGACAGTCACCTTCTAAGAAGTCCTATGTGACTCCATTCACATTCTCACTTCTATCTACAAATATTTTCAATAACTATACTATAAATAAACGTACATTAAGGGTGTAATGCTTGACTTGTCTCTGTCTACAAGATACACATCTCTACCAAAGCCTGGTAGGCTTATAGTAAACTTCCCCAGTAATGATAGGTAAATAAGAGAGGTATGTGTGTGTTTGCTTTTTGAGTTGTCCCATTGTGTGACTTGTTTGAGTCCCAAGTCCTTATGTATGTTTCAGAGTGTCTCCAGGCATGTTTATGATGGGCTTGTTTCCAGGTGTGTCAGATGGTGACTGACTGTGGCACTTTTTTTTTGACAGTTTGTGTCTGTATCTGAGAGAAGTTCGTGTCTGCGTGGGTCTGTGACAGTGAATCTGTGGTTTCTGTCTGATGGAGTGGATGACCATTTGTATTTCACAGATTCTAGGTAGCAATTTTTCAACAATTTCAGTGACAAAGCGGCATGTCTGGATAGATCAGGTCTATTCATGTTCACTTTTGTTTACTTACCCTTTTTTGGTACTGGGGATCAAGCCTGGGACATTCATACTGGCTATACTCCCAGTTCTCCAGTTTCTCTCTTTTTGGTGGTACAGAAGATTGAGCTTGGGGCTTTTGCACATCACCAATCACCAGACCCTCTGACCCTTCCTCTTTTCCTTTTTTAAGGTTTATTTTTGAACAAGGACCAGCGATACTGGCCTTTATTCATTTATTTTCTACCCCCCCCCCCTTTTTTTTTTTTAAAGACGGGTTCTCACTCTGTAGCCCTTTAGCCCAGGCTGGTCCTGAACTCACTGGTGTAGCCCAGGCTGGCCTTGGACTCAGGACAATCCACCTGCCTGAGGCTCCCAAGTGCTGGAATTCTGTGCACCACCACGCCCAGCTTTATATTCATTTGTTTTCTGTAAGTGTGTTGTGTGCCACCATGCCCAGCCCTTGTGGTGTTGGGAAATTAACCCTAGGGCCCCACACTTGCCAGGCAAGCACTCTTAACTGCTGAGCTATGCCTTCAGCCCACCAGCCCCTTTCTATTGTTTGAGACCAGGTCTTGCTAAGTTAGCTGGGGCCTAACTTGGAATTCTCTGCTTCAGCTTCTCACAGTGTACTATCATGCCAGGCTCCATTTTTATTTTTATTTTTTTGAGGTGGGATCTCACTGAGCTGCCCAGGCTGGACTTGTAGTTCTCCTGACTCTACCTTAAAGTGCTAGAATTATGGCCTGTACCACTCGCTCTGGCTTATTCATGTCCAGTTCTGTGACACTGCCTATTAAGCTCTCTCACATCACTACGTAGTCTTTTGGAGTAGTGTGTGTGGATCTTGAGCATCTGTATCTTATGATGGATTGTAGGTCCCTCATTTCTGGAACAGAGCATATCTGATGGTATCATTGTGTGGAAAGTTAGTGTATCTTACAAGATATTTCTGCGTCATCACATGGCAGTGCCCAGAGTCTTCACACAGTTAACACCCCAACCTCCCTTCCCCTTTTTGGTTTGAGACAAGAACTTGCTAAGTCACTCAGTTGCCTTTGGACTCTAACCTGCAATCATCTGCCTCAGCCTTCCAGAATGCTAGGAGTACCGGCCTGTTGTCGCCAATCCTGGACAGCAGCAGTCTTACAGTGTTATCTGTCATTTCTGGGACAGTATGTTTCTGACTCTGTCTTGGACAAATTCATATGAATGTGTCTGACAGTGCAGGTTTTATATCTCATTGTGATTTTTTGTTTTGTTTTGTTTGAGACAGGGTTGGTCCTGAACTCACTGTGGAGCCCAGGGTGGCCTTGGACTCAAGACAGTCCTCCTGCCTCAGTCTCCCAGCGCTGGGATTACAGGTGTGGGCCACCACTCCTGGCTTATGTGGTGCCAGGTACTTGATTTAGTGCTTGCTAGGCAAGGTCTTTAGCCGCTGAGCATTCATTCCTCCAGCCCCCATTGTGTTTCTCAGTCTTTCTAGTGCATGTCTGTCTGCCTGGGGTGTGGGACCTTCTCTGACAATAGTCACAAATAGCATCTAAAGGATGTTTTATTCTCTAGCAACTTCTATCAAGGTTTCTTATTCCCTGTCTCCTTCACCTGGCAACCCAGTAAATAGGAACTACCCTGAGCTGTTCTAACCTCTAGACCCAATGACTGGGGCCTCAGCTAGTCTTTTAGGGTTTGAGGTTGTCACCACCACCTTTGGCAGCCATAGCTCTGTTTTTGTCCCGCATTGTAGTGGATAAGAGTGTTAACCCTTTATAGAGATTGGACAGCTTGTTCTAGAAGTCTGATTTCAGTTAGAAACAAAGATTGCCTTGGCCAGAGAACTGCAGTCCAGGGCGAGAAACACCCTTAAGACAGGGCCTTTGTTAGCTTGAGGCTATGAATTTAAAAAAGCCAGCCTAGTGTTATCTCTGCAACTCATCTCAAGGCAACTACATCTAAAGCAGCAAACCAGCTTCCGAGGAAAGGAGGCTGCGCAGTTATTTTCTAAATGTACACATACACGCCCCACCACCAACAGCCCCGCTCAACAGCCAAAACAAACTCGGTTGTTGCAAAGGGATTCCCAGAACCAATTAACTCTCCTTGTGCACCCCGTCATTTACATGCAGGCCCCGCCTCCGCGGAAGAACCAAGCGTGTTTTTGGAAAAGGGACACTTAAAACGCAGAGGGTGGTATGCAAATAATGACTGGCTCCGATTGGCTGGAGTACAGCAGGTGCCGCGTCCGGATTGATCAAAGCCAGGTGGGCGGGGATATCGCGCCGGGCGATTCTCTGGGGAGGTGCGTGCCCCGGCTCAGTATCGGTGGGGCTGGCGCGCAAGCCTAGGGTTAACGTTGTGCCTTCTGCGGGCGGGCGCTTCCGGGCCCCTAGTTTTCCTGCCTTCCATCCTGGCGCCCCCCAGCCCTGGCTCCCCGGCTGCGCTGCCCCGGGCTTCCACGCCCTGCGGGCTCAGCGGATTCAGTGGGCTCAATCTGCGCACTGCTTCCTCCATGTTGACCAAGCCTCTGCAGGGGCTTCCTGCGTCCCCCGTAACCTTTCCACGGCCACCAGGTGAGCGCATTCTCCTTAGAGTTAAACAGGGTGGGTGGGCTGTAATGGTGGGTGGTGCTCTGCAGCCCGCGAGAGCCTGTGGTAGTCTGCTGGATTCAGCACGCCTCCACCCTGACTTCGCCTCTGCTTGCGTAGGAGGCAAGAATCGAGAAGCATTCGAGGCCGAGTATCGACTCGGACCCCTCCTGGGTAAGGGAGGCTTTGGTACCGTCTTCGCGGGACACCGCATTACAGATCGACACCAGGTATCCACCACGAGGGTCATGGAGGACCTGGGGGGTGTCCTGTGGCTGTGGCATGCTGGTTGACCTGGGAATGAGCCAGCAAATGTGTAGTAGGGTCGGGTCATGAGGACTAGGATCCAGATTGATTGAGGGGGAGGTGTGGAAGGCATGCGTGTAGGTTTTTTTTTTTTTTTTGCGATCCAGGTGGATAGGGTGGGGGCAGGAGATTTTTGAGGGTAGGGAATCTGGAGGTCCAGTGAGTTACACTTAAGGAAATCTTCAGGAGGACTCTAGGACCCAGGGAATGTGTGTGTATGTGTTGTAAGTTAGGGGACCCTAGATATGACATTCAGAGAATTTTGAAAGTAGGCCTTAGTGTAGACTCGGGAGCACCAGGACCGCGGTACAGAGTTCAGGTATCAAATTCACAAGTCGGGGTTTGGGATATAGTTCAATCCTAGAATTCTTACCTCGCATGCGCAAGGCCCTGGGCTGGGTTTAATACCCAACACCACAAAAATAAGAAAGAGGACCAGAGATTTAGGTCGGTTCTAGAGTGCTTGCCTAACATGAGTGGCTCTGGGTTCCATCTCCAGTACCCCAAGATTAAAAGAAAAGGAAAAATTACAACCCCGTTCTTGGAATTAATGGGTCTTGATGCACAGAGCTTAAAGGATGTTGGGAGACCTGAACTTGTTTCAGGAAACATGGAGGGCAGGGGTAGAAAATCCTGCCTCGTTATGGGGTGTGACATGGTGTGCCTCTCTAGAGAGGTCTGAGGGATTCACCTTCTTGGACCCCTCTTAACTCAGCTCTCTTAAGGTGGCCATCAAAGTGATCCCCCGGAATCGTGTCCTGGGCTGGTTCTCCTTGGTGAGTACCTATGTGTCTTGACCTGTGGGCCCCGTCTCAGATTATGAATTCAGTGTAGCTTTTCTAAGGGATATGTGATTCCCTCGGCCCTATAGCTGAAAACGCTACCAGCAGCTCGAGTTGACTCCCTTTGGGTGGCATACAGTTGTGACTAATTCCCCGAAGGCTCTGAATTCTTCTTCCCAACTCCACTTTACACCTCTTTGCAAACAGTTCTTTGGAGGCTGCTCACAGACCATGCTGGTGGGGAAAGAGGGGCAGAGGTCACTGGTTGCCATAGTGATGCTGACTGCTTTGCTCCAGCCGCCTGGAGTGCTAACGGGCATCAGGGCGGGTCTGAGCAAGTTGTATGGGCACGCGCGCCCCCTGGCGTACTTGTTGGAGACTGCGGCTTTGAAGCTTTCTGACCCACAGGGAGAATGCACCTGCGCATTAGCAGAGATTGTAACTGCGTGAGAAAGTCTGCATGCGGCCATGCCTGCTATTTGTGGCCGGTAGAGGGCCCCTGTCTCACCCTCACAGTGCTGGAGTTACAAGGCTTGTACCACCAAGCTGGGCTAGAGCTCATTTTACATATGCTATGTCCCTCTAACTGCTCTTGCCTGTTTAACCAAAATGAGTCCTGCTTTGTACCAAGGTACTGCAGGTACTTCAAAAGTGTCGGTGATGGGGGCTGGAGGAATGGTGATGGGGGCTGGAGGAATGGCACAGCGGTTAAAGCACTTGCCTTGCAAACTCAAGGCCCTGAGTACAGTTAGGCAGGCAGATTGTCCTGAGTCCAAGGACAGCCAGGTTGGGCTACACCAGTGAGTTCAGGACCAGTCTTGACTACAGAGTGAGACCCTGTCTCAAAAAACAAAGTGTTGGTGAGAAAAACTGATAAGCTGAGCATAGTGGCACATGCCTGTAATCCCAGCAATCAGGAGCTGCAGCCAAGGATTGCTGTAAGTTCAAGGCTGGCTGGGGCTACATACAGTGAGTTCAGGACCAGCCTGAACAAGAGAGCAGAATCCTAACTTAAAAAAAAACAGATAAACTATTAATACTGTGAGCATTAACTCTTATCAGACACCATGCAATCAAGTGTTAACAGTTATTGAGCACCTATATGTGTAACGTACTGTTCTAATTTCTGGATGTCAATGAATAAGACTACTAAAATACTACATAAAAATTCTGCTACAGGCCTTTTGTTTAAATACTTACTGAGCTACTACATGCCAAACATCTGCAGAGTCTTCTCAGTTCACTGCAATGATTGTATGGGTTTAGGCTGAAGGTGAGAGTGCTAAGGTTCAGGAAATGGAGTTAGTTGCTCAAGGCCACATTCAGGAGGTCAAGGGGCTATAATTGAGCTTACATGAAATGTTTACCTCAAATACCACCCTTGATGTCTGCCTTTTTCTGTATTTGCTTTCTATTCCCAGTCGGATTCAGTCTCATGCCCTCTTGAAGTGGCGTTGCTATGGAAGGTGGGTGAAGGCAGTGGACATCCTGGCGTGATCCGCCTCCTTGACTGGTTTGAGACATCAGAGGGCTTCATGCTGGTCCTCGAGCGCCCTCTGCCAGCCCAGGATCTCTTTGACTATATCACAGAGAAGGGTCCACTGGGAGAAGGCCGAAGCCGCTGCTTCTTTGCCCAGGTAGTGGCGGCTGTTCAGCACTGCCATTCCCGTGGCGTTGTCCATCGTGACATCAAGGATGAGAACATCCTCATAGATCTCCGTCGGGGCTGTGCTAAGCTCATTGATTTTGGTTCTGGTGCCCTGCTGCATGATGAGCCCTATACTGACTTTGATGGTAAGGGTTCCCTAAATTTTATGGGGCAAGGGGTGGGGTGGTTGTTTTTAATCCTCCGGCCTACTAAACTTTGAACAGCAATGGTGGGTTCTTCTGTAATTTATTGCATTACACATTATAAGGTTTTTTTTTCTTGGTACTGAGAATTAAACCTAGGGCGTACTGCACTGAGGTACATACCAGAGCTCTTTATTTTGAGACAGGGTCTTGCTAGGTCACTAGGTTGTCCAGGCAGATTCTCCAATGGGATTCTTCTGCCTTAACCTTCTCTAGTTTTAGGATTAATAGGTATGTGTCACCACAGGTTTTGATTTCTAATACCAGATATTCTCTTTTTTGAGACAGAGTCTTGCTTTGTAGCCCTGGCTGGTCCTGAACTCACTATGGAACCCAGGCTGGCCGTGGACTCAGTGCAATCCTCCTGTCTCAGCCTCCCGAGTGCTGGGATTACAGGTGTGTGCCACCATACCTGGCTTTATGTGGTGCTGGGGAATAGAACTTGGGGCCTTGCTTTAACCACAGGGCCATTCCTCCAGTAATTACCAGGTATTCTTATACCTGGCCTTTTGATATCAAGTCTTTTTTTCCCCCTAAAAGTCCATTATCTGACAATGCCCAAACTTTGTGGGCTCTTAGTTCTGGAGGAGATCTTGTTATCCACTGTGATGTTTTGTTTTGTTAGTGGTGGTTGGTTTCTTTGAGACAGAATCTCACTCTGTATTCTAGGCCAGTCCTGAACTTACTATGCTGAACTCACATCAGTCCTTCTGTCTCATCCTACCAGTGCTGGGTTTAAGCCATGCACCATCATGCTCAACTGACTTTGTTTGTTTTCATGGTACTGTGGATTGAGCCTAGAGCCTTCACACTGAGCTATATCCAGCCCACTTTTTTGAGACAGGGTCTCACTGAGTTGCCCAGGTTATACTCAAACTTGTAGTCCTCCTGTCTCAACCTTCCAGAAGTGCAAGGATTCCAAGTCTACCACTAGGCCTGGCTGAGTGTTCTTTTTTTGTTAAGGGTAATCTGCTGTTTTAAATGCTTTTATTCTGTTGAGGCCACCCTGCTCTTTGTTTAAAGAGCAGTTACTCTAATGAGGGGTCCCTGCTTCTATAGTGAGTGTTAGGCCTCAGGGAAGTGAAGGTAGGAGGGCATCAGCAGAGTGAACTAACTCCTGGCTTGTATGCAGGAACAAGGGTTTATAGCCCTCCTGAGTGGATCTCTCGACACCAGTATCATGCCCTCCCAGCTACTGTCTGGTCACTGGGTATCCTCCTCTATGACATGGTATGTGGGGACATTCCCTTCGAGAGAGACCAGGAGATTCTGGAGGCTGAGCTTCATTTCCCTGCCCATGTTTCCCCAGGTGAGGATCTTACTGAACCCAGCCCACCAGATCTCATCCCTTTCACATACTGGTACCATTAACTAACTGCTAATCTCCTCTCTGTTTCTTGGCCTACAGATTGCTGTGCTCTAATCCGCCGGTGCCTGGCCCCCAAGCCCTCTTCCCGACCTTCACTGGAAGAGATTGTGCTGGACCCCTGGATGCAAACACCAGCTGAGGAATCACCCCTCAACTCTCTCAAAGGAAAGCCCCCTTCCTTGGCCTGGTCACTGCTTCCCTAGGCCTAGCCATGCTCTCAGTGGTTGGACTCCCATGGCTATGCCACAGGGACAGACTGATACTTGTTGACCTGGTTTTACAGGTTATTAAAAATCCAATATTACTAAGGCCAGGGCTTGGGGATGAGAGGTCAGAAGACTAGCCAAGTCTGCCCAGTCCCTACCCTAGTCTGGTGAAGAAGCCTTTCAGAACCTGTGATCCTTTATTCTGGAAGGTTCAATTCCTTGTTTATTTTGCTAAGGGTGTTATTGGTTGAAGTTATTTCTCTTTTGAGCCCCAGGACTGTCTGAAAAGTTGTTGTTACCCCTACACTGGCACCTCCTACTATTACCACCACCCAAACTTAGTTTAACTGCTCTGACTTGGGAAAGGAAAGGTGCTTTCCTTAAAATCCCTAGCAGCTCTTTTAGCATAATGGCCCTTTTCCCTTGTCTAGGGTCCCCTAATCTGTCAAGCTATTTGCATACCTCAGCCCAGGATTTCTTATTCTGGGAGAGGTAATGCCCAGATTATCACAGGGCCCTTTGTTTTTCCTTTTTGGGTTGAGACCCTACTGTTACCCCAAGTGCTCTTATTCTGGTGAGAACAAGCTTACTTACATAATTTGGAAGGACTGGGAGATGGATACCACCATGTGCCATAGAAACAAGGATGGAATGGATGCATGGCTGGGGGCGGGTATGAGCTAGGGGAAGTAAGTCTTGATATATTTTCTCCTGGGGCCCCCCCATCCAACTTTTGTGAATTTTAGCTGCCTCCTCCTGAGCCAAGATTGTCCCAACTGCTAAAATGTAAATACATACTTATGTACTGGAGGGAGGAGAGCTAAATTGTGCCCTCCTGTGTCCCTTTTCTCCCTGCCTGGATTATTTAAAAAGCCATGTGTGGAAACCCACTATTTAAATAAAAGTAATAAAGAGACTAACCCTGACTTCCTAGGTAAGGTATTTGTGGAGCATACACTGTATGCTGAGCCTAGAGGGAGATGGCTGGATTCCTCAAATCTATAGGAAGGCTGCCTTGACTGCCTTATCCTGAAGAGGTTTTGGTGGTCATGTAGCTGGATCACAAAATTTTGGTTCTCCTTGTGTGCAGAAGGGCCCTGCTATAAACGTTAAAGTTTAATAGACTTTCCAAAGATGTCTGGGCTGGAGGAACAGCTCAGCAGAAAAGGGCTTGCCTAGCAATCTCAAGGCCCTAAATTGAACTCCCCAGCATTCAGGGGGTTGTGGCAGGAGGATTGTCTGATTTTGAGACCAACCTGGGCCACAGAACAAGACTTCTCAAAAAAAAAAAAAAAAAAAAAAAAAAAAAAAAGACAAAAGGGAACTGTCTTTTGACCCCCACCTCACAAACTCTTGTTGGAAGAAAATCCATAACTGGTGATGGTAATGCAGTCAGAGGATGGGGCAGGATGACTACGAGTTCTGGCCCACCCAGGGCAATTTAAACCATCTTAAAAGTTATAACCAAAGATGGGCTGGAGTTGTGGCTTAGTGCAAAGACCTTGGGTTCCATCATCATCACGGGTGCTCTTTAAGGCACTGGTGAAGGTTGTGGCTGGTTTTAATCACTGGCTGCGGTCTTAAGTTCTTGGTAGTATTTGGAGATGTTACTTCTCCAGGTTTTTTTGGATTTTGAGAAAACGTTTGCTAAATTTAAATTGCCCTGGGTGGGCTCTTGGTGATCCTGCTTCATCCAAAGTGCTGGAATTACACGCTTTTGCCACCAAGTCCTATTTTCGTCCCTTGATTTTTTAATAGCCAGGCTGTAGTTGCCTGTTTTGCCCAACCTAAACCCTGCCTTGTCCCCCTACATACCTACCATCATTCTCAATTGTGCCATATTTTACTTTTGGTAGCTGTCTTAGGCCTTGCTTGCAAATCCACGCTACCTAACTTGACCTGCCGGCGACTTAACAGAACATTGTTCACCCGCGCAGCCTCTCAGACTTAGCCTCCCAAAACCTTGTGCTCCTCATGGGCGGAGCCTCCCTGAGGAAAGAAAGAGGAACTTCGGACCAATCTGAGAGGATAAGGAATTTCTGAGGCGGAAAGGGCGGTACCATCAGAAGAAGTGCCAATGAAGCTCCGAGAAGGAAGGGAGCTGAACCAATGGGACCAGGATGGGCGGGCCTATGGGGAGCGGGCTCAGAGAAGCGGACAAAAGGAAAAAGGGGCAGGTCTAGCATCAGCTAGGGCCCAATGAGGTCTTGTAAATACAGTCTGAGACGATATCGGCATCTTCGTGTGTCTCCTAAATATTTAGATTTTTGGAAATGTTAAGGCAGGGCACGCTCTTGGATTTAACCCTTCGAAGCAGACGAGGAAAATCACTACCCTGGCCTGCCCAGCACTCGCCCCACACCCACTCCAGGGGAACGAAGGCGGAAGTGACGGATACGGAAGTGATCTGTTGTTGCCGAGGGGACGGGCCGGGCAGATGCCAGCATGGCAGCGGTTGGGGTTGGTGGTTCTACCGCGGCGGCCGGGCCAGGGCCAGTCTCCGCGGGGGCGTTGGAGCCGGGGGCTGCGAGTGCGGGTGAGATGGGTTGTGGCCGTGCAATTGGCAGCGGGGCGGAGGTCGAGATCGTTTAGGAGGGGAGAGGTTGTCACTGAAGTGACAGCATCCCGTGTGGACTGATCTATGTGTGTCTGCGCGCGGGCGCGCGCGCGTGTGTGTGTACGCGTGTGCGCGCTCGCGACTGCGCCCGTGTGCGTGTGTGTTGGAAGGGAATGGACCATTGTGAGTGTGCTTTAGGTGGGGGACAGACCATTCCGAAGGTGGCTGTGGGAAGGGTACTTGCCCATTTCGAGAGTAGAGACTATTCTGAATGTGGGGGAAATTTCTTTTGGGGGAGGCCAAGACCACTGAGGCTAATCTGAGTTGGTGTGAGATCCTTCCTTATGGAATGGAGAGATCGTTCTGAGGGCGTAGGAGTTCTTCCTTCTCGGAGGGAGACCAAGGAGTGGTGGCTCCTTTCCTCATAAAAGGACCTCATAAATTGTCAGGGTCAGGGTGGGGCAGATTCTTCCTTATATGATTAGTGATTCCATTTTGAGGATGATAATATTTTTGATTATATGGGAAGAAGATGGTTCAAGGGAGGCTTCTTCTTAATGGAGGTAGAGTTCATTGTATGTTGAGCTGGGAGGAACCTTCCTTACATGTCAGAGAAGGAACATTCTGAGGGTGCCAAGTATTTCCTTATAACAGAAAATGTGGGTTGAACAAGGAATTATTTCTTGGCTGGGGAAGGAGGGTGTGCGGTGGTGGGAGGATGGTCCATGTGGAGTTCAGGGAAGTACTTATGTGATTGAGAGAAGCAGGCCATATTTGCTGGAGCAGTTGTTCATTATATGGGGTTTAATCCTTGTGACAGTGAGTATATGGAAGAAATAAAGTACCATTCCTTAGGGTGTGGACATACCTCATTCAATGGTCCTATTCCTTGTATTGGGATTTTTCCCTCCAGGGGCAATCTCTTGTTAAATAGGAGCGTCATTTCATATAAAACCTGTTTGCTCATCCATAAAGTGGGAATCGTCATAGTTCCTTCAGAGATCAGAGTGGTGTGAAGAGCCCATTGAGGTAATTTGTGCAAATCCCTTAGTCCTGGTATGCACACAGGAACAACCCAATAAATGCTGAAAATATTGTTGGTATTTTGTCTGGGAAAGAGTTGCTTCTCAGGGGATAGAGGGAACTGAGTGGGGTATCCAGATCTCCCCTAGCCATTTCCTGATACCTCAGCAAGGATTCTAGGTATGGTCTAGACAGAGTGGGGCCCACATCTGTCTTTTTGGCTCTTCCTGCTTGTAGCTGAGCAAGTGGAAGAAGATAGGGGTCATGGCCTAGCTGCTTCTGACCCCCTCCTTTACCTCCTTTCCTCCTCTGTTCCCCACAGCTCACCGGCGCCTCAAGTACATATCCCTAGCCGTGCTGGTGGTCCAGAATGCCTCCCTCATCCTCAGCATCCGCTACGCCCGCACGCTGCCTGGGGACCGCTTCTTTGCCACCACTGCTGTGGTCATGGCCGAAGTGCTCAAAGGTCTCACCTGCCTCCTGCTGCTCTTCGCACAGAAGAGGGGTACGAGCCAGGGAGGGGGGTCAGTGGGTGGGATCGCCCATGTAGATGTGTGTACTTACATGGAGGGTGTGCTGGGTAATATCTTGGTTCTTGGGAACCTGTGTGGGGAGTATATAAATACATAAATAAGCTTCTTTGTCCCTCAGCTGTGGTATCCATACCTACACTTTTATACTCCTAATACCCATGGAGCTGTAGAGCTGAGGTAGTCTGCCATAGGTTAGAAGAAGACTCACATGGTGATTGATTGATTTACCTTTAACTTTGTATTATGGAGAATTACAAACATACATAAAAAGGGGGGGGGGAGCCCTGGAGGAATAGCTCAGCAGTTAAAGCGCTTGTCTACCAAGTGCTGAGTACCTGAGTTCGATTCCCCAGCACCATATAAGCTGTGTGTGGTGGTGCACACACCTATAATCCTAGCACTCGGGAGGCTGAGGCAGGAGGATTGCTGTGAGTTCAAGGCCAGTCTGGGCTATATAGTAAATTCAGAACCAGCATGGACTACAGAGTGAGACTGTCTCAAGGAAATAAATAAAGATAAAATAAAATAAAATAGGGAAGAATGAGCAAGGAACATAGCTCAATGTTTACAGCACTTCCCAAATAAGCCAGGTGTGGTGGCACATGCCTTTAATTAAGCATTCAGGAGGCTGAGGCAGGAGGATTTCTATGAGTTTAGGGGGGCTACATGTGAGTTCAGGACCAGCCCGGATTACAGAGTGAGAACCTGTCTCCCCCCCCCCCCTCCAAAAAAAGGGAAAGAATAATAAAATAGTAAAATATCAATGTATTTATTCCTTGGGTTCACAGTCATCACCTCATAGTTACTGTGCCATGAAAAATCATCAACAGCTAGTTACTGACTACTTATCGAATAAATTGTTTGGTACATATATGTGTATTTCTATTCTTTCTTTTCTTTCTTTTTCTTTTCTTTCTTTTTTTTTTTTTTTGTTTTTGTTTTGAGACGGTCTTGGTGTGTAGCTCCGGCTGGTCCTCAACTCACTACAGAGCCTAGGCTGGCCTTGGATTTATGGCAATACTCCTGCCTCAGCCTCCCTAGTGCTGGGGTTATAATCGTGCACCACCACACCCAGTTTATGTAGTGCGGAGGAATTGAACCCAGGGCCTTGCACTTGCTAGGCAAATACTTTAACCTCTGTGCCGTTCCTCCAGCCTATGTGTGTATTTCTTTCCTTGTGGTATTGAAGATTGAACCCAGGGTCTTTGCACTGAGGTATACCCCCAGCCAATTATCTTTTTTTGTTTGTTCATTTGTTCGTTTCGAGACAGGGTCTCACCAAGTTACCAGTTTGCCCATGCTGGGCTCAAATTTGTGATCCTCCTTACTCAGCCTTCCAGAGTATGAGGATTACAAGCTAGCACCATTGCACCTGGCTACTTTTTTTTAAGCTGGGCAGGTGTGGTGGTGTACATCTATAGTCTCAGTCACTTAGGAAGCAGGGGCCAGAGGGTCACTTGAGCCCAGAAGCTTGAAGCCATTCTGGGCAACAGGAAGAAACCCTATCTCCCAAAAAACAGACAGAAAATCATATTACAAAATAAAAATTTAGAAAATTAATCAAATATTTAGTCAGTGTTCAAATGTATAATGATTTCTTAAATCTCATGCAGGATTTTTGAAATGTATTTGACCTGGCAGTGTAAGCCTATAATCCCAGCACTCTGGGAGGTTGAGTCAGAAGGATTGCAAATTCAAACCCAGCCCAAGCAACATAGCAACTTAACAAGAATCTGTCTCAAAATAAAAAATAAGAATGGACTGGGGATGTGGCTCATAGAGAAGGCCCTGAGCTTGATCCCTTAGTGCCATACATACAAAAAAAATTTTGTGTATATGATGGATGCTTTATTGTAAAATTTTATTTAATTTTTACAGTATTGGGAATTGATCCTGTTTCCTTTGCACTGTATTACCTCCTTGGCATTTTTATTTTGAGACAGAGTCTCACGAAGTCACTTACTTGCTGGGCTCAAATTACAGGTATGTGCCACCATGCTCAACTTAGTATCTTGTAGTTGGTTTGTGACTTCTAAAACTGTTAATCTTCAGGTTTCCCTCCAACTTTTTTTCCCTGTTTTCAATAAATTTGTTGAAGAAATTAGGTCATTTGTATGGTAGATTATGAGTAGTCTGGATTCTGACTGCTTCCTTATAATATCATTTAACATGTTCTTCTGACAATATTTCCTCTAAATTAGGTGTTAGATTTTGAGTTGTTGCCCAGTTGTTTATCCATAAAGGATAGGGTGAACTATGGAGCTCTGTCTAAGATGCTTGCATTGGAGAAAACATTCTTATTCACATTTGAACTCCAGGATCCTGGGAGGTTTAGGAAACCTATTTTCTCTTTTCTTTTTTTCCCTCTCCTCTCCTCTCCTCTCCTCTCCTCTTCTTGCCGCTCTTCTTCTGTCTCTCTCTCTCTTTTTTTTTACAAATTTTTTCCACTGTTTTTATTAATATATATAAGCATACATAATGTTTATACTGAACTTGAGTATTTTGTGCACATATGTATCATATCAACTTTACCATCCCTTCCCATTTTTGACCCTTCCACACCCTCCCCATTCCTATCCCCCAAATCTGGCTATCACATTATGTGATGCTATAGAGTGCCTATATTCTGGGTTTTCCAAGTCATAGAGATGATACAGTACTTAACATATTTAATCTTCAGCATCTGAATCATTTCACTTAAATCACCACTCTTTAGCTCAGCTTCCTATTCCATGAATGGGCTGCAGTGGTCAAATCTTGATGCCTCTTCTCTGAGTCCAGCTGATCCCTTTATTGGGATATTTGCCAACAGTTCTTTTATTTTTTCTACATTTTGCTATATCTTTGTTGAGATTCTTAAACCTGGCCTAACCCACCAGTCCACATAAGAAAAGAACTATATCCATGTAATTCATAAGGCTAGTAAATATGAGAAAGAAGAAGAAAACTTAAATTTCAAATGCCTTAGCCGAGTACTGGAAGGTACATGTTTGTATATTCACAGGGTTATTTTTACATCAATCAGTTTTCTTAGTATAAACTTACAAAGACCTAATAAGTGAATTGCTACAATAAACGAACTTAAAACTCTATCACATTGCTTCATTAAATGAACTTAAATCTATAAAACATAAGTATACTTAAAGTAACATATGAAGGCAAATTTAGTTATTTCAGACTTTTAAAACTTTTATAACTCATTTACATTTCACTGATTACTAAGATTTTGCTAGATTTGGTTTATAATTTTATCTGCCTATCCATCCATATATTCATACATACTTATTTTTAAAAGATTTTATGTCAATTCCCATGTTTCATGTAATTATTTGGTTTTGCGCACTTCTATACTATTACTAATAATAATGATGTGGGGAGATTTCACAGATTTTATAAAACAACTGGTGCTATTTTAGAAGTATATCAATCAAGTGATTTAAATACCAATCTATTTTTTTAATTTCATTTTCTCTTCAGATGTTACCTGTCTCCAAGTTATTTTGGTGCTGCTTAACTTTCTGCCTCTCTCAAAGAGGATAAACTCACACTCCACATCAAAAAAGTGAATTGCTTCATGAAACAAGCTTAAGACTTTATCAATTGGCTACATTAAATGGACTTAAATCTTTATCACATAAGTATACTATAATTAAAGCAATAGAGAGGTATGCTTAGTTATTTGAGATTTTTTAAACTTTCATGTATTGTTTACTCATATTTCATTAAGTATTAACATTTTGCCCGATTTGGTTTATCCTTTTACGTATCTATTCATCCCTAATTTCATGCATGCATATTTTTGAAGATTTTATACCAATTGCCCATTTTGATTAGGTGTTTCCTTTCCTCCATGTATTTGCAGTGCTGCTTGCTTCTCTGCTTCTCTCAAAGATTCCTCCAAGTAATATCTGCATTGCTGAAGTAGTTGTTGCAAATTTCTTAAGCAATTCTTGGCCATGAAAATTTTTTTTCTTTTTCAATTTTCAGGGATAATTTTGCTGGATATAACAACCTGGGTTGATACTTACTGTCTTTTAAAGCTTGAAGGATCCTGCTCCAGGCTCTCCAGGCCTTTAAAGCTTGCCTTGAGAAATCTGCAGTAATTCGAATGGGTTTGCCTTGGTAGAATAATGTCTTGTTTTTCTCTTGCTGCTTTTAATATTCTCTTTTTATGTTGTATTTCTGAGGTTTTGATTATGATATGTTGTGAGTCTTGTTGCTGATTGAGGTTATTTGGTGTTCTATAAGCTTCTTGTATCTGGAAGTTAATTTCTTTCCCTAGGTTAGGGAAATTTTCTTGCACTGTTGCTGTGAATAAATTCTTTATACCTTTGGTGCTGTCTTCTGCTCTTTCTCTCACACCCATAATTCTGAGATTGGTTCTCTTTGAATCAGCCATCAGCTGGTGTATCCAGCTATTTTGCTCATTTCTAACTTTGGAGTCATGTCTAATTATATCATTTGTTTCCTCAGCCTTGTCTTCAAGGTCTGAGACTGTCCTCACAATATCTGAGTCATCTTTCCCTGTTACATATAATTTTCATGTCCTCAATTTCATGTAGATTTCTTTTTAGATTTTTCTCTTCTCTATTAAAATGTCCCTTCATATCTTGCATTTCTTTATTTACCTCAACCAACTTTTTATGACCTTTGTCTCCACTAGGACCATAATTTGCCTAGTAAGATCCTCTTTAAGCCTGCTGATCAATACTTGCATTTCTTTGAGAATATCTTGTTTGAACTGGTTGTTTGATTCATTTATTTGCTTTTTGACTTCCTTCCCTGTGAGCTCCACTATTTCAGGGCCCATGCCATTAGTATCTGGGGTCTCAGGCATCTCTGTGGGTGTCCTGTTGCCCTGTCTTCTTCCCATGTTTTTGGTATTGAGGGACTTCAATTTAGAGGCTTAGCTGAGAGGTTTCTTTGAGTGGCTATGATGGTGTGGTGGGAAGCCCTGATTCTTCTTAGTTCTGTGCTGGGAGTAGGCAGTGAGGGGGACCTGAGAGTCTGATGACCTTTGAGATGTCTTGTTTCACCTCGGCCCCTCAGCAAAGCTCTCCCACCTGTCCTGGGTTCCCTCCCCCAGGACAGGCTCTTCACCCTTGGAGGTGTTCCCACTACACTGAGCCATTCAGGAGATCAGCATTTTTCCGCCTCTTTTCTCCTCTCTCTTCCTCTTGTGCCAGTATCTTCCTAGGCATTGTTTAAGGGTGACCCCAAAGGCCCTGATGTGCTCTTCTGAGCTTTCTTTTATTCTAAAAGGTTCAGTCTTGGGCTTTTTTTTTCCCCCTTCTTTTTTAGATGGCTCCTGCTTATGTCATTGCCTGTATGGCTGCCGAGCACTGCTTCTGATCTGGGCTCCTGGGGACCTTTACTTGGGGGAGCACACATTGTGTTTGTACTATACACTACCTGCGGGTTTGTTTTTCGGAAGCTGGAGCTGCCAGCTGCCAGCAATGCCCATTTCTCCTGGATCCGTGCTTACCTCAGACTGAGGTTCTGGCTCTGGACTTTCCTCTGATTATGATCTGTGGGTGCTGGCAGCTCAGGACCACACCGAGTTGGTTGCTGTTTTCCTCCACTTGCAATATGACTTCAGGATCTCTGACCTTCCCGCCACCTCCTGTCAGTTCTTGGGGTGATCCTTCTTCTTGGGCCCACGTGGGCTTTCCTCTGTCTGCAGCTGCCTGTAGCCCCAGCTGTTTGCAGCCAGCAAGGGGCGGCTTACTAGGCTGCTGGGGTTTTTTTTTCCTTCGCTTTAGATGTTCCTTCAGGATTTCTGACCTTCCCCTGGCCTCCTTTCAGTTTTTGCAGTGCTCAACTCTGTCTCTGTCTTCTTTTTGAGACAGGATCTCCCTCTGTAACCCAGGCTGGTCCTGAGCTCACTGTGTAACCTAGGCTGGCTTTGGACTCTTGGCAATCCTCCTACCTCAGCCTCCTGAGTGCTGGGATTACAGACATGTGCTGCCACGCCCAGTTTATGTGGTGCTGGGAAATCAAACTCAGGGCCTAGTGCTTGCTAGATAAGTACTTTAACCTCTGTGCCATTCCTCTAGCTCCCTTTCCTTTTCCTTTCACTTTCCTTCCCTTCCTTCCCTTCCTTCCCTTTCCCTTTCTTTCTCTTCTCTTTCCTTCTCCCTTCCCTTCTCTTCCCTTCCCTTCCCTTCCCTTCCCTTCCCTTCCCTTCCCTTCCCTTCCCTTCCCTTCCCTTCCCTTCCCTTCCCTTCCCTTCCCTTCCCTTCCCTTCCCCTTCTTTCCTCTTCTTTTCTCTCTCTCTCTCTCTCTCTTTTTCTTTTTTTCTTTCTTTCTTCTTGTACGGGGAATCAAGCCCTGGACCTTCACACTGAGCTACATTCCTAGCCCATTTTTATTTTTTATTTTGAGACAGAGTGTCACTGAGTCACTGAGTGTTGCCTAGACTGGACTTGAACTTGTATCTTCCTGCCTCAGCCTCCCAGGCAGAGTGGTGGGATTATAGTCCTGTGCTACCAGGTGTGGCTACTGCTATTTTCTTGGTTGGGTCTTTAAACATTTAGGAAATAACTCTGTGTCAGGTTATTAGCAATGAAGTCAGGCATCTTG
This sequence comes from Ctenodactylus gundi, assembly GCA_004027205.1. NCBI lineage: Eukaryota > Metazoa > Chordata > Mammalia > Rodentia > Ctenodactylidae > Ctenodactylus > Ctenodactylus gundi. Next base: position 86,631 of record PVKB01004644.1, read on the forward strand.
CTTTTCTGGGCCTGAAATTTGAGATGGGAAGTCACAGATAACTACAAATCTTATTACATACCTTCTGTTTTATCTAATTTCAATTTGTTTTTCTTTTATTTGACATGAAGTCTTTCTGTGCTTCCCAAAGCTGTTCTTGAGCTCAAACTTAACAAGCACTAGAGAGCCTCCTGCCTCAGCCTTGCTATAGTAGCTGGGTTTCAGGCACACTGTCATGCCTAGCTAAATTTGTTTTTCTCTGAATTACTTTGAAGGTAGGCCGTAGTGTGGGGGCTAGAGGTATAGCTCAGTGGTAGAGCACTTTGCCCAGCAGGGACAAAGCCCTCATTAGATTCCAGAACTTCAAAAAATAAGGAGTAGGAGGAAGAAAAGGAGGAGGAGGAAGAAAGAAAGAAACAAAGAAAGGAAAACAAATACTTCTGGCCCAGTATCACAATCCTGTAATCCCAGCACTCTGGGAGGCTTAAACAGAAGGATCATGAATTTATTTGACCGATTATTTGAGTCCAGCCTGGTCAATTCAGTGACTTAGTGAGACCCTGTCCCAAAATCCAAAATAAAAATAAACTAAGAATGTAGCTCAATGTGAAGGCCTAAGCCTCCAGTACCACCAAAAAAGCCTATTTTCATCCATAGGGTAGGGGTAATTCCTAGGTAGGTCTGGGGCTGACAGAAGGACACAACTGGTTGGGAGATGGCCACAGCCCTTGAAGAGCTCATGGGCCACAAAGGAACTAGGATAATTTGAAAAGTGAAGTTTATGTAGGTGCAGTGGTGCATACCTGTAATCTCAGTTTCTGAGGAAGCTGAGGCAGAAAGATCACAAGTTTTGAACCTAGCTTGGGCAATGTAATGAGACCCTGTCATGACATTTGAAGAAAAGGCTGGGCACATAGCTTAAGTGGTAATGTATATACTTAGTGTGTGTGGAAACCCTAGGTTTAGTCCCCAGCACTGATAATGAATAAAGTGTAGTCTAAAATTTCCCATCTGTTCCCTAACACCACATAAACTGGTTGTGGTGGCACATGCCTGTAATCTCAGCATTCAGGAGGCTGATGCAGGAGGATTGTCCTGAGTTCAAGGCCAGCCTGGGCTATATAACAAGTTTAGGACCAGCCTGGGTTACAGAGTGAGACCCTGTCTCAAAAAAAAAGAAAAATAAATAAAATTTCCCATTTATTGAGAGACAGCCTTCCACTTGAACTCATACTTAGTAAGATTTTTCTTTTCTTTTCTTTTTCTTTTTCTTTTCTTTTCTTTTTTTTTTTTTTTTTGAGACAGAGTCTCACTGTGTAGTCCAGGCTGGTCATGAACTCTCTGTGTAGCCCCGGCTGGCTTTGGACTCAGGACAATCTGCTTGCCTCAGCATCCCAAGTGCTGGGATTACAGGCGTGTGACACTGTGCCCAGCTTTATGTCGTGCTGGGGAATGGAAACTCGGGGCCTTGTGCTTGCTAGGCAAGCACTTAAACCACTGTGCCATTTCTCTAGCCCCTGTAAGTTCTTACATAATGTTGATTGTTTCATTCTTCAAACATGTATTGAGTGCTTACCCTGCCTGGAACTCTATGCCAGGGAAGTAAGCATTCAGATGAGTGAAATGTATGTGTGCTATAATTAGCAGACATGATGTAATGGATGATTCTTCTGTGGCTCTTTTTTTTTCTGTAATGCTGCAGATAGGGTCTGGGGCCTCATACCTGGCAGACAAGTGCTCTGCCACTGAACTACACCCCCAGCTCTTTTTATAGCTTTTGTGTGTGTGTTTGTATGTGTGTGTAGTAGTAGGGAAGGAGCCCAGGGCCTTCACACTAAGCTATACCTAGCCCATTTTCATTTTGGATTTTGAGACAGAATCTCAGTTGTTAAATTGCCTTGCCTGGGCTTGAACTTGTGATCCTCCTGTCTCAGTCTCCCAGATTGCTGGGATTAAAGGCCTGTACCACCAGGCCTTTTGTGGCTATTAGACTAAGTATCAGAAAAGCTTTCTAGGGACATGGCTGTACTGTTAGGGAAACTGAACACAAGGGCTGAGTGTGAGCTTAGCCGGCACAAGGCCCTAAGTTACATCTTCAGCACAAACAACTAAGCACAGACATGCCACCTCCCAAGGAACCAGAGGGGGCTGGGGGGCCTGGTGCTAGTCTTCAGGATATCTCATCTTTGTTAGTCTATGCTATCTATAATGGGCTTTCTTCCTCCCACCTAGGTAACGTGAAGCACTTGGTTCTCTTCCTCCATGAGGCCGTCTTGGTGCAATATGTGGACACACTTAAGCTTGCGGTACCCTCTCTCATCTACACCTTGCAGAATAACCTCCAGTATGTCGCCATCTCTAACCTTCCAGCTGCCACTTTCCAGGTGAGCCCCAAGCCCAGCATAACCCAGAGAAACTGCCTGGGTAGTGGGAGATGTGCTAGGAAGGGGGGCAGGCTGCAGAAACGAAAGACTGTTGTCACTTTCACAGTGTGCTCGGAATTCTGCCCACCTTAGCTTCCTCATTTGTAAGAACTGGAAATAGAAATAGTTAATATCTGTTCACAGGGATCCTGGGGTGATTGAAAGAGACACCTTAAAAGATCCTCTAGGGACTGGAAGCAGGTAGGGTGTGCAAAGTACTGGGTTGGATTCCTCAGCACCACATAAGCCAGGTATGGTGGCACATGACTGTAATCCCAGCATTGGGAGGCTGAGGTAGGAGGATTACCATGTATTTGAGACCAGCCTGGGCTACATAATGAGTTCAAGACCAGCCTGGACTACAGAGTGAGGATTTGTCTGTCTTAGTTCATTTTTCGTTGCTGTGATGCAATACTTGACACCCAAAAATTTAGGAGACAAAAGGTTTATTTTAGCTCACAGTTTCAGAAGGTCACAGCCCATTCATGGGCGGCCGGCAGCAATGGAAGTACATGGCAGAGAGAGAGGTGGAGGCAGCTTCTCACAACATCACAAACAGGAAGGCAAGCTGAGACTAGTCGACACTAGTCCTAGTCCCAGTCCTAGTCTTAGTCCTCCAAGGAAGGCAGGAAGCAGCTTATATACCCTTCCAGGTCTCCACCCAGTGATCAGCCCCTCCTGCATCCAGGTGTGAAAGGTGTGGCCACTACACACTGTTAATCCTAACTTATATGCCTTTAATCCTAACTCACATACCTTTTATCCTCACTTTAACTGTAGTCCACCCCTCCAGACTAGACCCCAATCCACCAACAGCAAATGGTTCCATAGAAAATCCATAACATTAAAATACATGAGACTTTTGGGGGACATTCCAAAGCCAAAACACAATATTGTCTCAAAAAAAAAAAAAAAAGAAAAAGAAAAAGAAAAGAAAAGAAAGAAAGAAACAAACAATGCTTCTGATTTGGCCATTGGTAAGATTGAGGCTGTTCATGAACAATTTTGTAAAATGGTTAAAGAGCCTGGATTCTGGGTCTAGGTTTCCCATCTCAGCTCTGCTGCTTTTCAGCTTTATGATTTTGAAGCAAGTCATCTAATTCCCCTGTTCCTTAGCTTACTCTTAATGTATATATTGCAGCCCTGGAGATTGAACCCAAGACCTTACACACTCTAGGCAAGTACTCTGCCACTGAGCTACATTCCCAGGCCCTTTTTCCTTTTATTTTAAGACAGACTGATCTCAAACTGGTGAACCCTCTGCCTGCCTCAGCCTTTCAAGTAGCTGGGATTACAGGTGGCATGTGCCACTGTTCCTGGCTTGGTTGCTCATCTTCAAATAAATTAGGGATTACAGTGGTGCCTGCTTTTTATGGTGATTGTGAAGATTAAATAAATTAATTCACATATGGTATTTAGACCTACACCAACACATAATAAAAACTATGTAAATATTTGCTGGCTTCATTGCTGGAGTTGATCTATTTGTATCAAGCTCTTCTCATCACAGTTATCACTTATTCATTATCTACTGTGAGATGTTTTACATCAACTTTAATTTATAGACAATGATGCCAGAGCTCAGACAAGGGAAGTACTTTGCCCTTGGTCACATAGCAGGCAATGAGATTGGGATATGGACATGGGTATCGATTGAGATGTTTGATGCAACCATGCTCTTGTACTCCGGGAAGTCCTTAGAGCTATATAGCCCCAACTCAGCCAATGGCCAGTGGGTGTCCCTTCTTACTGGGAGGTCCAACAGTGGGTGTTGTCCCCAGTTTGTACCTGTTGGGAGTCAGGATCAGTTCCCAATGCCTTGCATGTGCCACTCACAGGTGACATACCAGCTGAAGATCCTGACCACAGCACTGTTCTCCGTGCTCATGCTGAACCGCAGCCTCTCCCGGCTCCAATGGGCTTCCCTGCTGCTCCTCTTCACTGGTGTTGCCATTGTCCAGGCACAGCAAGCTGGTGGGGGTGGCCCACGGCCACTGGATCAGAACCCTGGGGCAGGCCTCGCAGCAGTTGTAGCCTCCTGCCTTTCCTCAGGTTTTGCAGGTGTCTACTTTGAGAAGATTCTCAAAGGCAGCTCAGGTTCTGTGTGGCTGCGCAACCTGCAACTGGGCCTCTTTGGCACAGCACTGGGCTTGGTGGGGCTGTGGTGGGCTGAGGGCACTGCTGTGGCCCGCCGTGGCTTCTTCTTTGGGTACACGCCTGCTGTCTGGGGTGTGGTACTCAATCAGGCCTTTGGTGGGCTGCTGGTGGCTGTTGTTGTCAAGTATGCTGACAACATCCTCAAGGGCTTTGCCACCTCCTTGTCCATTGTGCTGTCCACTGTGGCCTCCATTCGCCTCTTTGGTTTCCACCTGGATCCATTATTTGCCCTTGGCGCTGGGCTTGTCATTGGTGCCGTCTACCTCTACAGCCTTCCCCGAGGTACAGTCAAAGCCATAGCTTCTGCTTCTGCCTCCGCCTCTGCCTCTGGGCCCTGCATTCACCAGCAGCCTCCTGGGCAGCCGCCGCCACCTCAGCTGTCCTCCCATCGTGCCAGCCTCATCACGGAGCCCTTTCTGCCAAAGTCAGTTCTGGTGAAGTGAGGGCTGGTGGCAGTGGGGGGCTACAGGGAGGGGGATGGGGTGGAGGGTGTTGGGAATCTGCAGGACCTGGCTCCTCTGGGGTTGCAAGATGGTCTTTTTCTCCCAGGTCATTAAGACTTCTGGAAAGCTGTAGGACTAGGGCCAGTGTCATTTGAAACCTTCATGGTAGACTGAACCCCTCCATGGATGGGGTTTTTAGAGCTGCTTTCTTTGCCCCAGTCTAACTTCTTTGGGGACAGGGTTGGGGGTACTGTTATTCAAGGCTTTTTTTGTCTGCTTATCCCCATGTGCTGAAGGTGCCCTGTCTCTCATGGCTGGGACAGCCCTCCAGCTGTCCTTTCACTTTGATAAGGAAGACTGGACAGAAGTCTGCAGCTCTTCAGTAATCACTGATGTCTACTTGTGGGGTTCAGCTTCCTATGATTTGAGGCCATCTCCCTTACCACCACCTCGGATCATGCTGGCAGCTCATGTCTCTTATGTGGCCTTCAGGCAACTTCATTGGAAGAAGCTTTTGAAGCCAGGCCTCTTGAGGGTACCTGGAGCTAGGAAGAAGCTTGAGCTCTTTTTTTATCAACCCATCTGGGGAGGATGTAGCAGGGGCCATTTGTATTAATGATTTGGGAATTCATTATATTATCTGATCGGTGATCCTGTGTGGGGAAAGTGAGAGGTCCTTGACGGGGCTGAATCTCATTGAATTCAAGACACTGGCAGTTGCCAGATGCAGGGTTACTTTCTGAGATACCCAGACAGCAAAAATAAAGCTGCCAATCAGACACTTGCTGCCACCCCCACCTGGCTATATAGGGTACCCTTACTTCATGGGGAGGGGAATGTCTTAAATTGATGAACTGTGGAACCTGCTCCTTGCACACCCCAAAGCTTATTAACCCCTTAACCATGTCCCACGTGTGTGTGTGTGTGTGTGTGTGTGTGTGTGTGTGCGCACGCGCGCACGGGAGACTCCTGGGCTGTCTCTGCTATATTGTAAATAGGGCCACTGGATCTTTATTTTTGATTAATTTATTCTGATTTTTGGTTTGTTTTCTAAGGAACTGTTAACGAACAAATGTCAGGATACTCAATGTCAAATAAAGATGTTGTATTTATTTAGTCCACGTGTAGCTTTCTGAGCCAGGAGGCCCATGCTGTCTGCATAGTACTGTTACTAACCCCAGAACTACCAGCATTACTACTACTGCCTTCGCTTGTCAGGAAGCCTGCCTGCTAGCACAGCCCAGCTTTCTGTGTTTCTCTTTCCTCCTATTCCTACCACAGGTTGCTCACCAAGGTGAAGGGTTCATAGTCGCCGGGATTGAAGACGTTGGCCAGGCCTCCTTCTCCTTTCTTTGGCCCAGCTGGGACCAAACTCTGATCAGTATTAGGGGTAGGGAGAGGTAGATGTGGGATTCCCTGTCTCCCCCACCCCTGTCCCCATTAAGGGCTGACATGACTAAGCTCTCTGTTAATGACCCACCTAAAACTTTAGCCCCTGCCACCCCAACAGTATTTCTTAGGTGAGTTTTTGCAAATAAAATGTGTTTTGCATCGTGCTCACTTGGGATGAGAAGCTTGGAAAACAGCAAGAGAAAAAGAGCACTCTAGCCTCATGGCCAGACCCACAGGAAAGCTTTTATTAAAAGCACTGAGGCAGCTGGGGTGTAGCTGAGTGATGCAGCACTTGCCTAGCATGCTTGAGGCCCTGGGTTCTATTCCAGACACACAGGAAAGAAAAGGAGAAACTCATCAGGGGTCTGGAGAGTGAAGAGTGAAGGTTCAATCCTGCTGTTTGGTTCGAGATGCCTCAGCATTGGCCCGGAGCACAGCCCCTGGGGATGGGTATGGACGCTGCTGGAAGAGTGGCCCGGCTGCTGTAGTGTCAGCACCTGTCTTGGCTTCATTCCGCTTGGGGAGTCCTGTTGACCATGTGCCCCTAGGGGTGTTGAGAGGGCCAGGGAGGGGGAAATGAGTTGTGGGAACCCTACCACCCACCAGAAACTGAAGAGGAGGAGGAGGAGGAAACGGCAAGGAGAAGGATGTATTTATAGGTACAGTGAGAATCAGAAGGAAAAACAAGGGCTCACAAGGGATTGTCACTTACCGGGGTGCATCTGAGTAGGAGCTGGGGTCCATGGGGTCTAACTCTTCATCCTTTCGGCTTGCCCCTGTGGAAATAAGTGGCAGGGCAAGTTGTTCAACCAAGGAACAAGTAGCCCGTGATCCTTGAGTTCTCCAACCCAGGAAGAAAGGGACCTCACAGCTACCATGGCTGACAATACCCTTCTGCAGGAACTCCAGTTATTTGCCTGAGCAGTGAATAACTTGTAATGGTACACTCTGGCATCTTGCCTGCCTTACCCAAGTTCCAGTATGCTCGACTTACCCTTCTTGCTTTTGGGGTAGGGAGCCAGCTCCTCCCGGCGATGGTGGCGCCGTTCTTTGCCCTCTTCCCGATCTGCCTTGTCATACCCACGGTCCCGATCCCGTTCTCTGTCTCGTTCTCTCTCTCTCTCCACTTTGTCATAGCCACGGTCTCGCTCTCGGTCAGACTTGTCATGGTTCCGGTCAGCCTTGTCATGGTTCCGGTCTGGCTTCTCATGGCCACGATCTGCCTTCTCATGGCCCCTGTCTGACTTCTCGTGGCTTCGGTCCAACTTCTCTTCTGCATCTAGGGGAACATGAAAGTCCTGAAGTGACTTTCTACTTCTACCCTAGGACCTACCAGCCTCAGCTTTCAGCACCTTCACTAGGCTGGGACTAAGTCTGGGGCTGGGGCTGCCTGGTCTTACCTCCCCTTTTAGGTCTACTAGAATTGATTTGGCCCTGAGAAATGCTATAGTCACTCAAGGCACCCTTGGGTCTGCCAACTTACCTGCATTACTGGTCCTGAGCTTCTTGGCAGATTTGGTAACAATGGAGTTGGGATCATGTGGGGACAGCCAGGACACGAGGTCTGTTTCAGCGTTCCAGTAGTAAGGGAGCCCGCTGTGCGGCAGTGGGAGGGAAGGCATGTCAGCACAGATGTCCTCTCCTGATACCAACTCTTTAGCCTCCCAAGTATTGAGATTATAGGCATGCACCACCGTGCCCAGCTTATGTGGTACTGGGGAACTGAACTCAGGCACAGGCAAACACTCTAACCACTGTGCTATTCCTCCAGCTCTGGTATCAATTCTTGTCTCCCCAATTTCTGCCTATACATGCCCCATATCAGAACCCCCAGATCTGGTTTTCTTTCCCCCATATTCCCCACAGCCAGAGACAACAGAGAAGGGCAAAGTCTGGAGTCAGCTGCCTCTCTCAAGTCCCCAGGCTCACCAGGAAGGGTCAAACACCTTGTACCAACTCGGTGGCAGGCCCTCCAAACGAGTGGCCTCATAGTCCACAGGATCATCATCATAGTCCTCGGCAATGATCTCTTCCTCTGGTTCTGGCAGAACAAGGATAACAGATAAAAATCAGGAGAGTTCTCATTCTACAGTCGGCCTGGAGAGACACGCATTGAGAAACCACACGTGGAAGATGTGTGTGCATATGTGTGTGTGCATGCGCCAGGAAGCATATGAACTGTTTCTCACATTCCAGGTCTATCTTTTTTTTTTTTTTTTTTTTTGAGACAAGGTCTCACTGTGTAGTCCTGGCTGGCCCTGAGCTCAACTCACCATAGCCCAATTTGGCTTTGAACACATGGCAATCCTCCTGCCATAGCCTCCCAATTGCTGGGATTACAGGCATGTGCCAGCATGTCCAGTTTATGTGGTGCTGGGAATTAAACCCAGGGCCTTGAGCTTGCTAAGCAAGTGCTTTTACTGCTGAGCTATTTCTTCAGCCCTTGTCTCAGTTACTTTTCTGTTGCCGTGACTCAATACCTGACATCCACAAATTTAAGAAAGGAAAGGTTTATTTTAGCTCAGTTTCAGAAGATCACAGTCCATTCAGGGGCAGTCAGCAGCAATCGAAGTACATGGCAGAGACAGAGGTGGAGGCAGCTTCTCACGACATCACAAACAGGAAGGCCAGTTGAGACTGAGACTAGTCCTCTTAAGGAAGGCAGGAAGAAGCTTATATATCCTTCCAGGTTTCAGGCCAGTGATTAGCCCCTCCTGGATCCAGGTGTGGCCACTACATGCTGTTAATCCTAACTTACAGGCCTGTAATCCAGCCCTCCAGACTAGGCCCCAATCTGCCAACAGCACATGATTCCATAGAAAATCCATATTTAAATACATGAGACTTTGGGGGGACATTCCAGAGCCAAACCACAATATTTCACCCTGGACCCCAAAAGACTCATGCCCTTCTCCTCATGCATTCAGTCCTTCTCCAACAGTCACCAAAATCTTCACCGTTTCAGCACTGCTAATGAAACTCCAAGTCCACAGTCTCCTCTGAGATGTAAGACTAATGTTTACCTGTGAGCTCCTGTTCAAACCAAAGAGTTAAGCACTTCCAATATAAAATGGCACAGGGTAAACAATTCCATTCCAAAAGGGAGGAATAAGGGAATAAAAGGCAATAGGACCAGAACAGTTCCTAAACCCAGCAGGGCAAGTATTAAGTCCTGTAGCTCCATGTCCAGCAACTGGGGTAAATTCAGGTGGGAGTATGAACTCCAAAGGGCTTGGGTGGTCCCACACTTGTGGCACTGCTGCTGACTGCAACCTCCATCTTCTCTCCTTTGGGCTGGATCCACTCATGGCCTGCTGCGTTTCTCAGCCGACAATCCATGCTCCTGGTTTCTCCAAATTTTCAGGCTCTCCACTGGACCTTAGGCTTCTTCACAATTTCACACATTTCCCTCCCAGGGGCACACTGCTTGGCCTCCAAGGCGTTCCTCTGAAACCTGGGTGGAAGCCTCCAAGAACCCACAACTCTTGGGCTCTGTAAGCTTGTAAAGCCGGGACCACATGGACGTCTCCAAGATCCACTGGCTTGAGCAGGAATCTGGCTCCTTTGTGCCGTGGTTGCAGCAGCTTCTGACTGCCTGGATTGCTGAACTCTAGGAAGCTGAACTCCAGCAAACACTTCCCTCTTTGGCCCTATCAGGAGTCCTGGGGAACTCTTCACAGGGCAAGATCTCTTGCCTTCGCACTCTTTAGTTGACAGAGGGTGAGATCTTGCAGATTCCTGAGTCACTGTGAAGGCCTCTTTCTTACAGTCCTGATTCCAACTTCTCGGTTTCTGCTTAATGTTAGTCTGTTCAACAACCACATGCTTTTCTACTCCAGACTGCAAGCTTTTTACATCTGTTCTCTTTGCCATTGTCTCCTGTCTTTCACTATAAAGCTCGCTAAAAGCCACGAACAGTAGCCATGTAACAGTTTTAACATCAGTCTGCCTTGAGATTTCTTCCACTGAGTAAGCAGTCCACCACCCTTAATCTCAGTTTCAGGCAAAGTCTCTGGACAAGGGCGAAATGCCGACAAACTTTTTATCAGAGCATAGCACACATGGTTTTTAGGCCACTTGCCAATACAGTCCTCCTTCCCATCTGACACTTCTTGAGCCTGACCTTTCCAATCCACACTTCTATCAGCATTCTGGTCTTCTGAGCTCTTACCAGAATTTCCCATCAAGCTTGGCTCAGAGCACTCAAAGTCTTCTCCAGCCAACATCCCCAAACTTTTCCAAATTCCTTCTGCAAACCAGTTCCAAAGGCTTCCAAGCCACATTGTCAAGTAAAGTACAGCAATGACCCCACTTCTCTAGTACAAATTTCTGTCTGTTACTTTTCCGTTGCTGTGACTCAATACCCAACACCCACAAATTTAAGAAAGGAAAGGTTTATTTTAGCTCACAGTTTCAGAAGATCACAGTCCATTCAGGGGTGGCCAGCAACAATCCAACGAAGTACATGGCAGAGACAGGTAGAGGCAGCTTCTCACATCACAAACAGGAAGGCCAGTTGAGACTAGCTGAAACTAGTCCTCAAGGTAGGAAGGAAGCAGCTTATACATCCTTCCAGGTCTCAGGTCAGTGATTAGCCCCTCCTGGATCCAGGTGTGGAAGGTGTGGCTACTACACACCATTAATCCTAACTTACATGCCTATAATCCACCCAGACTAGGCCCCAATCTGCCAACAGCACATGGTTCCACAGACAATCCATAACATTTAAATACACGAGACTTTTGGGGGACATTCCAGAGCCAAACCATAATAGCCCTGTTCTTTTGGTACGGGGGAATGGGCCCAGGGCCTTCACAGTGAACTACCTTCTCAGCCCATTTTTATTTTCGATTTTGAGACAGGGTCTTGCTAAGTTGCCTGGATTGGGTTCAAACTTACAGTCCTCCTGCTTCAGCTTCCAAGACTGCTAGGATTACTGGTGCTACCAGTCCTGGCAAACCCATCCGTATTAAGAGATTCACTGGTAATTTCAACTAAAGGTGACAAGTTCATACTGTTAACCAAACCTACCTGGTTTCATAGTTGATAGATTCATCAAAATAGATTTATCTCTATTTCTAAGTTCCTAAGTTCATAAAATATGTGACACTATGTTATCTAAATCTTACATGAAATGAGTTTGAACAGTAAGGAGATTATCTGAAAATGTTTGATCTGTTAAGCTTCCAAGCTTGGTGATTACAAGGTTTCTGTGTCCTGCATATTGAGTAGCAAGAATCTGGATAACAAGGGATTTATATAAATATTTCCTTGAACTCATTCAGCTGCTGAGGCCTGATATAAAGTAAGTCTGCAACAGATGTCAGTTAATATCAAGAAAATAAAAATGGTGTCTATGGCTGGGGGTGTAGCCCAGTGGTTAGAGAACTTGCCTAGCAAGTACAAAGCCCTGGGTTTATTCCCTAGCAGCACATAAGCTGGGGTGTGGTGGTACACACTTGTGATTCCAGCACTCAAGAGGCTGTGGTAGGAGGGTTGCCATGGTTTCAAGGCCAATCTGGCTCTGAGTTCATGACTAGCCAGGACTAAAAGCGAGACCCTGCTTCAAAAAAAAACAGTGGCTATTATCAACCCAGGGCCTGGCATGCAGTAGGCTGATAATGGATTTTACCTATGGCTGTAATTAATAATGACATGCATATGTCAGCATGATGCCTGTCACACAAGCCCAATATAGATATCAGATATTAGATCATTGCCATTAGCATTGGGCCTGGTATACAGTAGGCTGAAAAGAAACCCTACTGATATGGGGCTGGAAGTACAACCTGGTGGTACAGCACTTGCTTAGCATGCTTCAGACAGTAGGATACCCTGGGATTACAGATGTGTGCTGCCATAACCAGTCTTTTGTTTTCTTTTTTGTTGTGTTTTGTGATACTGGGGATCAATTCCAGGGACTTCACACTGAGCTACATCCCTAGCACATTTTTTATTTTTAATTTTGAGTTTCACTAAGTCACTAAGTTGCCCAGGCTGGGCTTGAACTTGCAATCCTCTTGCCTCAGCTGCCCAGAATGCTGGGACTATAGGCCTGCACCACTGGTTCTGGCTTTATTATTTATTTTGAGACAGAGTCTCACTATGTAGCCCAGGCTGGTCTTGAACTTGAGGCAGTCTTCTCACTTAGCATCCCACGTGCTGGGATTGCAGATGTGTGCCACCATACCCAGTCTTCACTATCATTGTAGACTGTTAACAATAATACATATGCTAGGCACTTAGGAGGCCCCAAATACATGTCAGCTATTGATATGGTGAACACTAAAGTGTATGTCACCATTATTGTATCCATTGCTAGAGAACCTCTGAAACATGCTATCTGTGGCAAACAATAAAGCAACAAGAACTTGCCACTGGACTTGGCACATAAGGGACTACAGTCATCCTTCCTATCAGATACCATGTAGTCACTCCTAAGGATCTATTCACACATCTATTTTAATTATTTTGAAGGACTGAGTCTGTGTTGCCCAGGCTGGCCTTAAATTCCTAGGCTCGAGAGATCCTTCCACTTCAGCTTCCAGAGCAAGTGAAACTACTGGTGTGCCACTACCTCTGGTCTGATTCATAAATCAAACATGGCAGTTGGTATGTGAGTACTGATGATAATGAAATGTCAGTCCCCCAATCACTCAGTGCTTACCTAGCACGCAGTAGAAATGGATACTAGCTAATCATATTATTACCAATGTGATGCCTGCCCACCCACTGCGTGGTGCATAGGAGGCCCATGACCTCTATGAAGCATCAACAACAAAGTGCCTATCAAGAACGGCACATGGTAGGCCCCATCTGCTCAGCTTTCTCACCAGGCTCCAGATGTTTGAGGATGCCTCTCTTGGCCAAGCGGGTCTGCAGCGCAACAGGAAGCGGCATAGCGGATAGCAGGCAGACCTAGGGACAGACGCACTGACTCAAAACCAGCTCGTACCATTAGACTTTGGATCCAGTAACCAAGCGTCTCCCCACAGCATGTACTCATCTGACCCCCATACTCAATGCACCAGTACCTGGGTGCAGGGGAATCTAAAAGATAAAAAGAGATGGGGGGCAGTATTGGCAAAATTCTCACCAACTCTGCAGTTCAGGCCGCGCGTGGCAGGATCCAGCAGCTTTCACAGGCCCAAGCTCCTCCCACCGCCAAAGGGCCAGACGCAGCACCTCCCCGCGCCTTTAGAAATGGGTTCACCCAACGTCACCCAACGACAGCCAGGTGGGAGGAACCAAGGCGCTGAAATGGGAGAGCAGAAAGCACCTCCTCCAGCTATTAAAAAAAAACACACCCACCCCAACGTTACCAATACAGGCGCGAGTGTCGTGGAAGGCTGTCAGATCTGTCGCCTCTCTCGTTGCCACTAAAAGCGCCAGTAACACACAAGGTTTTTCCCTTCTAAGCACAAAATGAGGTCCTCTTTCTTGGACTGAGATGACTGGGCTACGCAGAGTTGCCGCGAACTGATGACGCAAACTAGATTGAGCAATAAGACGGCAGTATTCGCCTGACGCATAGTGAAATGACCCAATGGCTTGCCTGGACTCTGGCAAACTCGCGTGCCTGTTTGCGTTACGCTAGGGGCTTGGCTCAGCTAAGGTCGGGTCGCAGTGCGCCTCCAGACGCGGGCGCCATGGAGGAATACGCTCGAGAGCCTTGGTACGACGGTGGGCATGGGCATCCAGACGGTTGCTGTGGCGCCTAGGTCAACCATGGGAACCGGGAGGGGGAGGCCCTGGCCACACAGTGTCACCTCCCGGACTTTCCTGGCCTTAGGAGGTTCTTAGAAATTTAACTCCTTGGGGCCTCAGTTGTGTCCCTGAGAAGGTGAGGTAAAGGACCAACCACCCCTCGTTTCCGCCGAATTTGTATTTCCTAGTCCCTATTTGTTAACGGGAAAAAAACCCATTCCAGCGGCGAAGGGATTCGGTGTTGAGCGGTAGCCTCTAGGGATACCATGTGTGGTTTTCCAGGTCTCTATGGTGAATCGGGGCGGGGCATGGATGAGCCTATTGTGAGCGAGGAGTTCCTAGATTCTCCTGAAGATCTGGGTTTTGCCTTTTAGGTTTCTAAGGGGAAAAGGGAGAGACTTAGTTGGATATGTTCCTTGTCGGAGATCATGATGCCGTTCCGTCCTGCTTTGTAGCAATACTAGTTAACACTTCTGTAACCCTTAATAAAATGTGCAATTCTTTGCACCTATCAGTTTAATCTTTGATAGTAAAAGAACAAGTTGGCTGATCTCTTGCTTGGAATCAAGTAATATTTTTTTACCTTTTGTCTCATTTCTCGCTTTAATGAGGTTAAAAAGCGACAAATATAGCTTATTATATCTGAAGCATTTCTTCTCAGTTGTGAACTTCCCGTTCCAGTGACTTGGTTTATCCTAGTTAGAGAGTCCAGGAACAGGGCCTAGTGTAGGCGGGCTTCTATTAACCTCATCCTTCCCTTCCTGCTGCAGCCCTTGGCGAATTGTGGATGACTGCGGTGGAGCCTTCACTATGGGTGTGATCGGTGGTGGAGTCTTCCAAGCTATTAAGGGCTTCCGCAATGCTCCTGTTGTGAGTCCAGGCCTTGTCCTAGTGGTATGGGGCGGGGGAGGTCCACAACATTACCCACACAGAGTACAGCTCTTAAAACTACTCAGAGCTACCAGTCAACATGCACTTGGTTACTCTGGTACCTGCTCACCTACTGCATACTGGGCCTACTTCCTGGCCTGAGGTTTTGGGGGAATTGCAGGCAGGCCACTGTCTTCCACCCAGTTGGAGTACCTCTGTGGAGATACTGTGCTGTCCAGTCAGTCACTCTAAGGCTGAAGAGTGCTTTCCAGCATGCATGAGGCCTGAGGGTTTATCCCCAGCACCACAATAAACACACACACACACACACACACACACACACACACACACACACACACCATTCATCCATTCATCGAAGCTGGAGTTGTAGCTCGGTGATAGAGCACTACTGCTTGGCATGCTCAAGGCCATGGGTTCCATCTGCAACACTGAAAAAAAAAAGTCACCAAATCCTAAAATGTGTGTACAAAGCCAGACAGGTTTCATCTAGCGATAGATTCTGGGTCAGAAACCTCAATATAGGGAAAGAAAAGGACAGAAGTAGCTTTTTATATTTTAAGACAGAATCTTGTAGAGTTGCTAAGGTTTCCAGGCTGGACTTGAACTTGTGATTTTTCTGCCTCAGCCTCCCAGAGTGCTGGGATAACATACCACTGATCCTGGCTGAGAGAAGTAGCCTTAAATGTGAGAAACTACTTTTTTGGAGACAGATTCTTGCTCTGTAGCCCAGGCTGATCTAGAACTGTGTAGCCCAGTCTGACCTTGAACTCAATACAGCCTTCTTACTTCAGCCTCCCCAAGTGCTGGGCTTAACAGTTGTGGGCCACCACACCCAACTTTTTAATTTAACATAATCAGTTCCTTTCTTTCTTTGACCATTCCCCCCAGAACATCTCATCAAATATCAGGACTTTTACTGACTTTCATTTGCCAAGTTTTCTGCACTTATTTTTATTATTTTGTGGTACTAGGATTGACCCAAGATCTTCACAGAGTTACATCTCTAGTGTTATTTATTTATTAATTTTTGAGACAAAGTCTTGCTAAATCCCTAAGTTGTGATCCTCCTGTCCCAGCCTTCTAGAATGCTGGGATTATAGGCATGACCACTGTGCCCATCTTGCAATTTTTATATGCACCTTTGTTGCCCCCCTCTACTCCTGGAACTCTCCTGAGTCTTTGCCCATATTTCTCATCCTTAGGGTCTCAGCACATAGTGCCTGCTGGGGATCAAACTCAGGGTCTCCCACATGCATGATGAGTATATGTTTTATCATTGAACTATAATTTTCAGCACCCATATGTGCCTTCTCCTTAATAAGGTCCTGACTCCTCAGTCATGATCATATATCTCTTTGTCCTATTTCTTCTACAGTGTATGTGCTGGGGCTGGG
Source organism: Ctenodactylus gundi (assembly GCA_004027205.1). Taxonomy (NCBI): domain Eukaryota; kingdom Metazoa; phylum Chordata; class Mammalia; order Rodentia; family Ctenodactylidae; genus Ctenodactylus; species Ctenodactylus gundi. The sequence continues at coordinate 103,017 of PVKB01004644.1, forward strand.
GCATGGTTCAGCTATAGAGTGCTTGCCTAGCAAGTACAAGGCCCTGGCTTCTGTTCCCCAGTACCACATAAACTGAGCATGATGGCACATGTCTCTAATCCTACTACTCAGGAGACTGAGTGGTTGCCTTGAGTTTGAGGCCAGCCTGGGCTACATAGTGAGTTCAGGGCCAGCCTGAACTACAGAATGAGACCCTGCTTCAAAAAAAATAGGGTGCATGTGCTGTCTGAAGCTGTCTTGTTTATTTGCTTAGGCTCTCTCTCCCTCTCTAATCTGAATTTGGAGAGTAGAAGGGCCAGATCTACCTTGTTTGCTGCTTTATCCTAGTATGGTGCTTGGCACATAGTAAAATAATCATTTACTAATGAACAAGTGAACAAATTAATAAGTTAGAATTATCTCCAGGCATGAGAGTGCAGGCCTGTAATCCTACTGTACTCTGGGAAGTTGAGGCAGGAAAATCTCAAGTTTGAGCCCAACATAGGCAGTTTAGCAACTGGTAACATCCAGTCTCAAAAATTAAAATGGGTTGAGAGATACCTCAGTAGAAAGGTCTTGAGCTCAATACTTAGTGCCTAAGGGATTGTGTTGGGTGGGTGGGTGGGGGGGCGGAAGAATAGCTCAGTGGTTAAAGTTCTTGCTTAGCAAGCTTAAGGCCCTGAATTGATTCCCCAGTACTGCATAAGCTAGTCGTGGTGTCACACACCCGTAATCCCAGCACTTGGGAGGCTGAGGCAGGAGGATTGCCTTGAATCCAAGGCTACCCTGGGCTACATATTGAGTTCAGCACCAGCCTGTACTACAGAGCAAAATCTTAAAAAAAAAAAAAAAAAAAAACACAGTTGGGCGTGGTAGTGCATTGCCTATAATACCAGCACTCGGAGGCTGAGGCAGGAGGATTGCTATGAGTCCAAGGCTAACCAGGTCTCCATAGTGAGTTCAGGACTAGGCTACAGACCAAGACCCTGTCTCAAAAATTAAAAAAAAAAACTTTATCAACCCAACTCTGAAATAACCGTTTTGAAGTGTTCCCCACACTCTGACCTCTTGGCAGCTGTTCCATATCTCTGATGTCATTCCTCTCTTCTTTTTTGTTGGTTGTTTGGTGCTGGGAATGGAACATCAGGGCATCATATATGTTAGGATAATGTTTTACTGCTGATCTACTACCCTCTCCCCCCCCCCCAAGATATTTTCCCCTTGTTTTGGTATCTTAGGAATTGAACCCATGGCCTTCACAGAGCTATATTTCCAGTCAGCCTTTTTAAATTTTGGAACAGGATCTCACTAAATTGCCCAGGCTGGGCTGAAATTTGCAGTCCTCCTGCTTCAGCCTCCTAGAGTGCTGGGATTATAGGCATGTGCTACTCTACCTAGCCCTCTTCTCTCTTTCATAGGCTAGAAACTTAATCTGCAGTGTCCTCAACCATACCTTGACTCCCTTTCTTACTTTCCCCAGGGAATTCGACACCGGTTGAGAGGTAGTATCAATGCTGTGAGGATCCGAGCACCCCAGATTGGAGGTGAGGGGTTGGGGACACATAGTAGATATGATGACAACATTTGGGATGGTTGATCCTTTGGGGCTAGACTGCAAGTTGGTGATCCAGCTTCTAGCCCCGGTTAGTATAAATCCAAGCCATTACTATTTTTTGTTGTGTAACTTTCAGTTAAGTTTTGGTACTTACTGATTAATTGATAGTTGCTATGCTAAGTCCTTTTCATAATATTAAATAATTTAAAAGTGCAGAAGTCAAATATTACAGAGTATCTAAATAGGTCCCAGAATATAGCCCTTGATGAACATTTTTTTGTTTCCTAATCTATATATAGGTTATATTTAGTATGTATTTGCAATACACAGTAGTTATAGTCAACTTAAGGAATTGGTGTGCATACATATTGGAAATTCATCACTTTTACTTCCCTTCCCCCTTTCTCAGCCTCTCACCTCCTCCTACATCCCTCTCCCTCTCCATCAAGATATCTCCTTGCTTCCTTCAGCACTCTTACTTGCCTTTTTCACTTATTTATACATTGGGTTTCTCATATTAGAGAAACCATGTGATATTTAACCTGTGTCTCATTTCAGTAGGCATAATAATAGCTTCAAGGTATATCCATTTTCCTATAGATGACTCAAATTCATCTTCATGGCAGAGCAGCATTCCATTGTGCATATGTACTGCATTTTCTATATCCATTCATCTGTTGATAAGCCTATCAGTAGCTTCCAGGATTTGGCTATTATAAATTGTACTGCTGTAAATATGGGTGTGCACATATTACTGTTACGTGATGACTGTTTGAAAAGATACTCAGAAGAAATACAGCTGGGTCAAATGGAATGTCTGTTTACAGTTTCTTGAGGCGTTTCTATACCGATTTCCATAATGGTTGTATTAGTTTACAGTCCCACCAACAGGCTGATCCTGAACTCCCTCTGGAGCCCAGACTGGCTTCAAATACATGACAATCCTGCCTTAGCCTCCCTAGGGCTTCAATTACAGTTGTGTACCACCATCGTTGGCTTGCTTATGTGGTGCTGGGGAAGTGAACCCAGGTCCTTGTGCTTGCTTGGCAAGCGCTTTAACTGCCAAGCCACATCCCCAGCCCTTGAGTTGTTATTATTATTATTATTTGGCACAGAGTCCGCTATGTAGCCCAGGTTGGTCCTGAACTCACTATGGAGCCCAGGCTGGCCTTGTACTCAGGGCAGTCTTCCTGTATCAGCCTCCCAAAGTGCTGGGATTATAGGCGTGCACCACCATGCCTGGCTTATGTGGTGGTGGTTGGGGGGATCAGTAATTAGTGCTTGCTAGTCAGGTGCTTGTTGAAGTGCTCTGAGCCATTCCTCCCGCCCCTTGAGTTCTTGATAATAGCCATTTCTACTGAAGTAAGATGGAATCTGTGTTGTTTTGACTTGCACTTCTCTTATGGCTAAGCATGCTGAGTTTTTTTTTTCATGTATTTGTTGGCCATTTGTTCTTCTGAAGACTGTCATTTCAATTGCCCACTTTTAAATTGGATCTTTTGTTTTTGGGATTCTATTTTTTCCAGTTCTTCCTATATTCTAGTCAGTAGCCTCTGTCTGAAGACTAGCTGGCAAATGTTTTCCCCATTCTGTCTGTTCTCTTCACTCTGTTGATTATTTTTCTTTTCTGTGTGGAAATTTTTTGATATAAACTCAGTTACTGATTCTTAGTGTTATTTCATGTGTAACAGGTATTGTATTGAAAATTCCTTGCCTTTGGCTGGAGGAATAGCACAGCAGTTAAAGTGCTCACCTACCAAACACAAGGCCTTGAGTTGATTGAGCACCATGTAAACTGGGCATGGTAGTGCATGCCTGTAATCTCAGCACTTCGTAGGCTAAGGCAGGAGGATTGCCATGAGTTCTAGGCCATCCTGAGCTACATACTGAGATTAGGACCATTCTGTTCTATAGAGTTAGACCTCTCTCAAAAAGTCTTCAAGAGGGTCTTTTTTTTTTTGGTATATTTGTTTTTGTTTTTGTTTTGAGACAGGGTCTTGCTCTGTAGTCCAGGCTGACCTTGAACTCACATTAATCCTGCCTCAGCCTCTCCAGTGCTGGGATTACAGGCATGCGCCACCACACCTGGTTTATGTCTTCAAGAATCTTACCTATTATGTCTTCTAGCAGGTTCAATGTTCCCATTTTAATATTTAGGTCTTTGATCCGTTTTGATTTGATTTTTTTTGAGATAGGGTCTCACTCTGTAGTCTAGACTAGTCCTACACTCACAGTGGAGCCCAGGCTAGCCTCTAACTCATGGTGATCTTCCTGCCTCAGCCTCCTGAGTGCTAGAATTACTGGGGAATCAACTAGGGGCCTTGCGCTTGCTAAGCAAACGCTCTAACTGCTATGCTAGTCCTCCCACCCCATGATTTGGTTTTATTTATTTATTTATTTTTTGAGACAGGGTCTCGCTATATAGCCTAGGCTGGTCCTTTCACTGTGGAGCCCAGGCTGGCTTTGGACTCACAGAAATCCTCCTTTCTCAGCCTCCCAAGTGCTGGGATTACAGGCATGTGCCACTATTCCCAGCTTATGTGGTGCTGGGGGATAGAACTCAAGTACTTAGTGCTTGCCTAAGTGACCCACCGAGCCATTCCTCCAACCCCTGATTTGGTTTTAGTACAGGGTGAAAGATGTGGGTCTAGATTCATTCTTTGGCATGTGGATAACTATTTCTCCCAGCATCATTTATTAAAGAGGTTATCTTTACTCCACTGTGTTTTAGGCTCCTTTGTCAAAGATCAGATGGCTGACCGGGTTCATGGTTATCTCTGTATCCTTAGTTCTGTTCCATTGGTCCATCTATCTGCTATTTTTTTGCCAGTACCATAATTTTTATCACTGTTGCTCTGTAATATAACGTGATGTCTGGAATCACAGTGCCTGTTGCTTTTGTCTCAGTGGTCAGGATTACTTTGGCTGTTAAACATTTTAACTACAGGTTTGAGTATCCCTTATCCAAAATGCTTGAGACTAGAAGTATTTGAGGTTTTTTTTTTTTTTTTTTGATTTTTGAAATATTTGCATATGCCTAGCGAGATATCTTGGAAATGGGACCTGAGACTAAAGATGAAATCCATTTTTTGTTTCATATACAATGTATATACACAGCCCTAAAGTAACTTTATGCAATATAAATACACACACACACACACACATGTATGTATATATTTTGTTGGAGATTGTACCAAAGTCCTTGAGCACACTAGGCAAGTGCCCTAGTTCAGTGGTATAGTGCTTACCTAGCATGCATGAAGCCCTGAGTTTGTTGTTTTTATCTTTTTTGAGTCAGGATCTCACTCTAGTCCAGGCTGGCTTCAAACTAACTCATAGTAATCCTCCTGCCTCCACCTCTTGAGTGCTGGGATTACAGACATGGTTCACCATGTCCAACTAATCTTTATGGATACTGGTGAATCAACCCAGGGCCTTGAAATTACTATGCAAGTGCTTTAACCACTGTGCAACACTGCCAACTCTGAGGCCCTGTGCTTGATTCCCAGTGCTGGGGAATAAAAAAAAACAGGCTAAAGGAATAGCTCAGCAATTTAAAACACTTGCCTAGCAAGCTCAAGGCCTTGAGTTCAGTTTCCCAGCACCCCATAAGGCAGGCATGGTGGTACACGCCTGTAATCTCAGCACTTGGGGGGATGAGGCCAAGGATCAGCCTGCACTGCAGAGAGAGGCCCTGTCTCAAAAACAGACAAACAACAACAAAAAATAACAGAGAGCCTTTCTGTGTTTCCTGGGCTGGTTCTTGAATTCTTGATTTTAAGGGATTGGCTTGACTCAGCCTCTTGAATATTTGGGACTACAGGCATATTCTACCACACCCAGCTAATTTATATAGTAGATTTTGTTCCTGTTTTGTTCTGTTTGTACGGAGGATTGAACAAAGAGGCACTCTTCCACTGAGATATATCCTCAGCCCTTATTAGTGTTCCCAGGCTGACTTTGGAATCAAGCTATCCTCCTGCCTTAGCCTCCTGTGTGCTAGGATTGCAGTTTATGCCACCACACCTGGCTTATGTGGTGCTGAGGAGTCAGCTCAGCTAGGCAAGTGCTTTAACTGCTGAATTACTCCTCCAGCCCCCCCTTCTTAGTTTTTTATTATGAGAAAGGGCCTCACTAAATTGCCCAGGTAGGACTGAACTCAATCCTTTTGACTCATCCTGACTCAGTGCTAGGGTTATAGGTATGTCTACTACCACACCTGGCTTCCCTTGTGATTTGTTTTGCTTTTTTGATGCAACGGTTTATTCTGTAGTCCAGTCTCACTATGTAGCCCAGGCTAGCCTTGAACACATGGCAGTCTTCCACCTCGGCTTTCCTAGTGCTGGGATGACAGGTGCACACCACCACACACAGCTTATGTGGTGCTGAGAATTCAAACTCAGGTCCTTGAGTTGAGGAGGAACCACTGTGCTATTCTTCCAGTCCCTGTCAACTCCATGTAATGGTGAAGAAGTATAAATGGCAATTAGATGAAGGCAGACAGAATATTTTCTGAGGATTTTTTGTCTGCCTTTGTGTCCCTTTTATTTTATTTTAATTATTTTATTTTTGATGCAGAGGTTGAAACCCAGCGCTTCAAATGATAAGGCACACTGTATACTGTACCACATACCTAGCCCTTTTCTCCTCATTCTTTTTTTCTTTTTCTTTTTGAGGCAGTATCTCATTCTCTTCCCATTCTTTAGCCAGAGCATTCAGGCCTTGGACATCACTGGAACCTGACTTGGAGATTCTTGAGATGTCTCAGGAACACTGATTAATCTTCTGTCCCCCTACAGGTAGCTTTGCGGTGTGGGGGGGCCTGTTTTCTACGATTGACTGTGGCCTGGTGCGGTTGCGGGGCAAGGAAGATCCCTGGAACTCCATCACCAGTGGAGCGTTGACTGGGGCTGTGCTGGCTGCCCGCAGTGAGTGCCTCAGCCCTTGGCCCTGGCTCCTGACTCCGGCCCCTCCCTCCCTTTCTGCCAGCCTTTACCTCTGTCTCTCTTCCCCCTTTTTCCCAGGTGGCCCACTGGCCATGGTGGGCTCTGCGATGATGGGGGGCATCCTGTTGGCTCTCATCGAGGGTGTTGGTATTCTACTTACTCGCTACACTGCCCAGCAGTTCCGCAATGGTGAGCACCTGATGGGCGATGGTCAGAGATGTGGAAAGTTCTTTACCTAGCCTCTTCTACTCATCCTGACCTCATTCTCCCCTCTCCAGCACCCCCGTTCCTGGAGGATCCCAGCCAGCTGTCCCCTAAGGAGGGTACCCCAGCCCCAGGCTATCCCAACTACCAACAGTACCATTGAAGAAGACACCGCCACCATCGGAGCTGCTCCTTGGTTCCTCCCTGATGATCTACCTCTAAGGGAGGGCTGGCTCCCAATTAGCCCTGGGGGTCTCCAGAGAGGGCTTCTACTCTGCTCCCTTGTCCCAGAATGGGGCTGGGGCACCCCAGCTGCCCTGATACATGAGTCCCCTTTTTCTCAGGGCACCCCAACCTGCCACTCACATGTAACAAGCTCTCACCCCAGCTCCTTTGTGTGGCACTCAGATGAATATTTAAAGCCAGTTTTGAAATGTCTTGTGTATGTACTTTTTGAGCCACCTCCCTGAACCCCTTCTTTAGGACAAGCGGCATAAGCCCTTCCCAAGCCCTAGGATGTAGAGTCCCAGTGAGTGTGCTCTGGTAAAGGTTTTTGGAATGAATGGGCAGGAGGAAGGAATGTGTGATGATGTAAGTCAGGTACACAAGAAAGGGTGTGGAGGAGTCCATGGTGGCTCATAAGCACACAAATGAACAAGCTTAGACAAGAAGTTCGGGGGGGGGGTGTTGGCATGTCACGTCTAATGTCACACACACAGTATTCCCAACCCTTCTTCCATAAGCTTGTGTCATCAAGGCTGAGAAATTGACCTCACAAGAAGTCTTCTATAGCCTGGTGTGGTGGCACATGCCAGGGATCTCAGCACTTTGAGAAGCTGAAGCAAGAGAATCACAATTTCAGTCCTAGCCTGCCAATGTAGTGAGACCCTATTTCAAAAACAGAAAAGTCCACAATATAAAGAAAGGGTAGGGTATGTAGCTCATTGTTAAGGCCCTGAGTTCCATCCCCAGTACTGGGGAAAAATTCTTTCCTTTCTGGATACAAGTCATCCTATTTGCAAAAATAATTCCCATCTGTGTGGCCCTCCTGTGGCTCTGGGTTCAGAGTAAGAGTCAGGGAGACCCATTTTCTTTGCGTGTTTGAGTGTCAATCTCCACTTCTACCAGAGACACTTCTCACTTCTCTGCCATGCAGTGTTGTCAGCTCACTCGCTCTTTCCTTCCTTCCTTCCTTCCTTCCTTTCTTTCTTTCTTTCTTTCTTTCTTTCTTTCTTTCTTTCTTTCTTTCTTTCTTTCTAAGGGCAAACACAAAATAGCCAGAAATGAGATTTCAGTTTAGGGTAGGAGACTTATGGTAAAGCTACTTTTCTGGGTGACATCATCCCCAAGTGTTGTCACTTTTGTGCAAGCCACTGTATCTGTGGAGGAGACACTGCCTTCACTAGGGTATAGATGCTACAGGGAAACAAAAACCCTCCTGAGGAATCAGCTGTTTCTTCTGCACAAACTGATCTAGTACAAATGGCCTCATGAGAGACCTAAAAACTCCCATTCTGGAAGCCATTGCAGGGAGGTAGAAATGCCCTTTTCCCGTCTATAATACAGTTCACAAGAGTATAAAGGCTTAGACCCTGATTTTACCAAGGCGTTGATGAGGACGGAATATGATGGTCTTCAGTGGTGACAACTCTTAACACCTCCTGCTTGAGTAACCCGGAGTCAGGTAGTGAACACCATCCTGCAGATGGCCCTGGCTAGTACAGGGCAGTGTGGAAGTACCTGGTGCCACACTCTACCCCAGCAGTGACCCATCCTCCAACCAGCAGTTCCACAGTCCAGGACACTACCACACCCAGGGCAACCCAGATTGGATGCTCTTTGTGTCTCAAGACTAACAGCTCTTGGAGGGAGGGAGGGGTGGGTAAGGGGAGGGACAAAAGGAGAGTGGGAAAGGCCTTGTCACCTTGACAAGATACGTACGTGCACAGAATGCTCAACTTCATTGTAAACCTTAAGTTTTGCACTTATACATATCAATAAAATGGGGGGAAAAAAAGACTACCAGCTCTTATGATCTCACCACTTCTGCACAAGTTGGTCCTGGTCCTCTGAGCCACAGGTGTTTCTAAGCTACTTCCTGCTCCTCTAGATACCTTCCTTCCATAGGCCTTTCCCTACCTGGTCACTAGCAGTGATAGACTCCATCCCAGGTGCTCCACCCCACCCTTTTCCCATCTTTCCATGACCTTCTAGGAGGTGCCACAGGCTCTACCTCCTTTGTACACCCATATTGCTTCCAGTCTTCTCTAAATGAGCCTGTCAGGGCTTTTACTGTTGCAGGCCCTCAGCCCCATCTCCCAAGGTGGAAGCCCACCTTGGCCCATTATCAGACCTTGCCCCCCTGGAGAACTTCCTGCAGCCCCTGGGACACTTCCCTGGTTGGTCAGGGAGGCTGAAGGCTGGGTTGAGTGGCCCACTAAAACCAGTTTCAGGGCCGCCTCCTGGGTCTGGCTCCTCCCACATCTAGTTGAAATAGGGCAGGACAAGTAGAGATTTACCCAGAAAAGAGCAGGTTTAGAAACTGGGAATGGGGAATGGAAGTAAAAATGATCAAGATGCGATATTCTCACACTGATTGTTATGTATCACAAATATATGCTAATAAAGAATTAAAGCTTGGGCTGGGGCTTGAGCCCAGTGATTAAAGCACACTTACCTATCATGCTCAAGGCCTTGAGTCCCATTCCCCAGCACCACATAAAAGATTAGGTGATACATGCCTATAATCTCAGCACTCAGGAGGATTGCTGAAATTTTGAGGCTAGGTTGGGCTACATAGTGAGTTCAGGACCAGCCTGGACTACAGAGTGAGACAAAAAAGAAATGGTGGGATAGGGGCATAGCACAGTGGTTAGGGCACTTGCCTAGCAAGTGCAAGGCTCTAGGTTCATTCCCTAACACATAAACTGGACCTGATGGTATACATCTGTAGTCCCAGGACTGAGGAGGCTGAGACAGGGAGATGGCATGAGTTTGAGGCCAGCTAGACTGTCTCAAAAACAAAAATAATGATATACTCAGTATGAAGGCCCTGGGCTCAATCTCCAGTACCACCACCACCACCAGGGGTTAAAAAAAAAAAAAACAATTTACCTGTGGCTATAGTGCCTGAAAGTGGCAAAGCTGGCATTTAAATCCTGTTCAGGAGCTGGGGGCATAGCTCAATGGTTGAAGTGCCTGCCTAGCATGCTCAAGGTCCAGGGTTTGATAGCTGGGCATGGTGGTGCATGCATGTAACCCCAGCACTTGGGGGGCTGAGGTAGGAAGGTTGCTGACTTAGAGGGCAGCCTGGCCTACAGAGCAAAACCCTGTCTGAATCAATCAATCCTATTCAGTTTGGGGGTATAGCTCAGTAGTATAGCATGTGTTTAGCATGAGTCAGGCTCTGGGTCTGATCTCTACCTTCAAATCTATTTATAGTGCTTAGAGTTTCACAGATGCCATGTTCAATATAATATGGAAAATAACATGTTCTCAATTGCAATTATATGTGTCATTTGAAGTATTTAACAGGCCACTGCAGCAATTTTTAAGCCTTCTTTAGTAAAGTAATATTGTGACTGTTAAAGGGATTATGTCAATGTGAAGGGATTAGGAAACACCAGGAGTATAGCGTATAGGGGTGAGTGGTAGGGTGGTTTTGTGTGTGTGTGTGTGTGTGTGTGTGTGTGTGTGTGTGTGTGTGTGTGACTTGTGGGCCAGCGAATGAGGGAAGAACACCCACCCTGATGTGGGAGGCACATCTGGTAGCTTGAACTAAAAAAGGAAGAAGAAAGATTATTGCAGCTTTTCCTGGGGAAGCTCTGGCCTTCTCAGTTGTCTACACATCGCCAATCTTCAGTCTTTGGTCTTCACCATTGTTCTTTGAACAGCTGAGATCTGCAGCAGACTCTCACCAGCTGTCTTGGAGTTGTGGACAGGTGTTCTACCTCACAGAGCATCCATCAGACCATCCAGCTCTCGCATGTGCAGGCTGCCATTGTGGACTTTCTCTCCTTGGACTTGTAAGCCCTCTAAGTAAATCCCCTTACAATTTCTGTCACTTCTGCCTCTCGTAGAACCCTAACCAATAGTTACCATAATGAAGATGGATTTGGCAATGATCCCAAGAATTCACACAAGGCTCTGTATTCTGAGTCTAGGGGTGTAACTTCGTGGTTAGAGCACTTGCCTAGCAAGCACAAAACTAGGGTTTGATTCCCCAGCACCACATAAGTAGGATGGACTGGTGCACACCTGTGATCCCAGCACTAGAGAAGCTGAGGCAGGAGGATTGCCATGATTTTGAGCCTAGCCTGTTCTGCATAGTGAGTTTAGGATCAGCCTGGACTATAGAATAAAACCTTGCCTCAAAACAGCAAAACTTGGCAGGCAGATTTTCTGGCCTTTCCTCACACCAAGGAACTATAAGAGAGGGAGAAATTAAATCTCACATCACTGTCATTATTACCTTAATTGCCAGTGGCCCAGGACAATGAATCCGAATGCTAGGCCTGCCTAGAGATATGAGAAAACCAAAAATTCATAAAAGGGGCTCTCTGCATAATGAAAATGGATTTCCAACTCTGGATCCTCTTCAATGACGGGAAGCTTTTGTTCTTTCTTTTTTCTAATAAACTTTTGCTTTGTAACTTATCTGATTGCATATTTCAATATCAGCTCAAAGGTAAGGATGCATGCAAGAAGCCACTTTAGGTGACCCCTAAAGGATGTGACTCCAAGGACGTTACTAAGGATGCAACATTACTAAGAGTTCCTCAGAGTAGCCCAGGCTTGCCTCATTTTGGGGGATATTTTTTTGGGGGGGGGGGGCAGTGTCTTGCTCTGTAGTCTAGGTTAGTCTTGAACTCAAAGCAATTCTTCTGCCTCTGGGACTACAGGTATACATCATCACTTCTGATTTATGTGATGCTGGGGAATCTGTCAGGGCCTTGTGCTTGATAGGCAAGTGCTCTAATCACTGTGATGTTCCTCCAGTTCCCATTTTTGGACATTTCTGCATATCATCAAGGAAACATGGCACACAAGAAGGTGATAGTTTTATTGTGTTTTGTTTATTGGTGTTGAGGATGGAATCTAGATTCTCAAGAATGCTATCACTAAACAACTCCATTCAAGAATGGTAATTTTATTTTATTTATTTATTTTCAGAAAGGGTCTCACTCTGTAGCCCAGACCAGCCCTGAACTCACTATGTAGCCCAGGCTAGCCAAACTCCTGAGCACTGGAATTACAGATATGTGCCACCATGCTCAGCTTTAAGCTTCTTTTTTTTTTTTTTTTTTGAGACAGGGTCTCTGTAGCCCAGGCTGGTCCTGAACTCAGTATGGAGCCCAGGCTGGCCTTGGATTCATGGCCTTACAGGTATGTGCCATCATGCCCAGCTTTTTGTGGTACTGGGGAATTGCACTCAAGGTCTTGTGCTTGCAAGGCCAGTGCATTAACCACTGGGCCATTGCTACAGCCCCAACACACCCAGCTTTTTATGTGGTGCTGGGGAATAGAACTCAGGGCCTTGCACTTGCTAAGCAAGTGCTTTAACTATTGTGCCATTCCTCCAGCCCTTTTATTTTATTTTATTTTATTTTATTTTATTTTATTTTATTTTGAGACAGGGTCTTCCTCTGCAGTTCAGTCTGGTCCTGAACTTACTATGTAGCCAGGCTAGCCTTGAACTCATGGCAATCCTGCCTCAGCTTCCCATGTGCTGGGATTGCAGGCATGCACCATCATGCCCAGCTTTATGTAGTGCTGGGGAATTGAACTCAGAGCCTATGAGCTTGCTAGTCAAGTGCTTTAATTGCTGTGCAATTCCTCCAGCTCCTTTATTTTGAAACAGGGTCTTGCTCTGTAGTTCAAGATGGTCTTGAACTCACTGTGAAGCCTAGGCAAACCTTGAACTCAGCAATCCTGTTTCAGCTTCCAAAATGCTGGGATTATAGGCATGTGCCACTGTGCCTGGCTGAGTGACTATCTCTAGTGGCTATCCTGATAGATAGAACAAGTTAATGTGCAGCAGGTAGGAATAAGCCTGAAGTGTACACAATTAGTAGTAACTAGCTGGGCTCGGTGGTGCATGCCTGTAATCCCATGTAGTTGGGGACTGTCTTTCATCATTATCTCAACATCCAACATTCACAAATTAGGGAAGGAAAAGTTTCATTCTAGCTCACAGTTTCAGAGGGTCAAAGTAAACTCAGGGGCAGCCAGTAATAGTGCTAGGTACATGGCAGAGGTGGAAGCAGCTTCCCACAGCATTAAACAGGAAGCCAAGTTTCATCAAGTCAAGTCCAGTTCAGTCCTCCAAAGGAAAGCAGGAAGCTATATATATATATGTGTGTGTGTGTGTGTGTGTGTGTGTGTGTGTGTGTGTGTGTGTGTATCTTTTCAGGTCCTGTCCCAGTGATCCACCCTTCTGGGTTCAATCTCAGTGCTCTGACCCTTCCAGGTGTGATAAGCCCCTACCACATGCCTGTAATCCAATCTGCCACAGCCTGTCCTCCACCACACACCCATAATCCACTCCTCCAGACCAGGCCCCCATCTCCCAACAACACACAGTTCTATAGACAATCTATAACATTCAAATATGTGAGACTTTGGGGGGACACTCCAGATCCTAAACACAGTAGGGACTGAGGCAGTTAGGACTACAAGTTTGAGGCCAGCATGGGCAATTTAGTGAGATTCTGTCTCAAAATAAAAGCTGGAGTTATGTCATTGGTAGAGCATCCCTGGGTTTAATTCCTAGTACAGGGGAAAAAATAATATCCTAGTGGGGCAGAGGCTGGGTTGAGATTGTATGTTGGATTTGGGCATGTAAACCCAGCAGTCTGGGTTGATGAGGCAAGAGTATGCCATTTGAAGCCCAGCATGAGCAATTGAGTGATTTAGTGAGCCCTCCAACATAAAAATAAAATGTAGCTCAGTGGTAGTGTCCCTGAGTTTGATCTCTTGTACTCAAAAAAAAAAAAAAGTACATTTAGGAAGAGGTGTGGTGACACATGTCTTTAATCTTAGCACTCTGGAGGTCTGAGGCAGGAAGATTACAAATTCTCACCCAATATAGGCAATTTAGTGAGACCCTGTCTGAAAAACTAAAAGGGGGACCTGACCCTGGTAGCAGATGCTGGTAATCCCTGCTCTGGGAAGTTGAAGCAGGAGGATTGCAGGTTCCAGCCTAGGCTAGACTATTTAGTGACTTAACAAGACCTTGTCTCAAAAAATAAAAAAATAAATAAAAAATTAAAGAGGCTGGAGGCATATCTCTGGTTAGAACACTTGCCTTGCATGTGCAAGACTCTGGATTCGGATTTTCCAGCACCACATTAAAATTAGCTGGGCGTGGTAGCACATACCTGTAATCCCAGCACTTGGGAAAGTGAGGCAGAAGGATTGCCTGGACTAGAGAAAGACCCTGTCTCAAAAAATAATCAGAAGTAAGGGCTGGGGATGTAGCTTACTGTGAAGGCGCTGGGCTCAAGCTCCAGGACCTGAAAAAAAAAAAAGTGACTAAGTTGGCTTAAAAGGAAAAGAGAGGGGAGTTCTGAACAAAGCAGAAACCTCCTTTATTTCCTTTATTGGGAGTAGAGGGGGCTGCAGGAATGGTGCAGTGGTTAAAGTGCTTGCCTAGCAACTACAAGGCCCTGAATTCCCAGTATCACTTAAGACAGGCTTAGTGGCACATATCTGTAATCCCAGCACTTGGGAGGCTGAGGCAGGAGGATTGCTGTGAGTTTGAGGCCAGACTGGCTACATAGTGATACATAGTGAATTCAGAACCAGTCTGGACTACAAAGTGAGCCCTTGGCAAAACAAACAAACAAACAAACAAACAAACAAACAAACAAACAAACAAAGAGCCATGTGCAGAGTTCCTTCTAGAGTAATATCCAACTAACTCCATGAGAGGGCAGCAGACCTATATGGATCACAAAAGTCTGTTATGGAATCCTTCAACAGCCTGCCATCAAGAGTATGTATGAGAAGCCAGCCATTGTGTGACAAACCTGTAATCCTGGTAGTCTGGGAAGCTGAGGCAGGGGTATCCCAAATTCAAGCCCAGCTTGAGCAACATAGGGAAACTCTGTCTCAAAATAAGTGCGAAAAGGTTGGGGGAGGTAGCTTAATACAAAGGCCCTGGGTTAAGGGGCTAGAGGAATGGCTCAGCAATTAGCAAACGCTAAGTCAAGCGCTAAGTACCCAAGTACAAACCCCCAGCACCACATAAACCAGGCATGGTGGTGCATACCTGTAATCCCAGCACTGTGGAGGCTGAAGGAGGATTTCGGTGAGTCCAAGTCCAGCCTGGGCTACACATAGTGAGTTCAGGACCAGCCTGGACTACAGAGTGAGACACCACCCCCGCGGGAAAAAAAAAAAAAAGGAAAAATAGGCTGGGGATGTAGCTCAATGTGAAGGCCCCAGGTTCAATCCTCAGTACCACAAAAAACAAATATATATATATATATATATATATATATATATATATATATATATATACTTAAACTTTAAAAAGACTACAGTTGTAGCTCAGTAGTATAGCCCTGCTGAGTTCATTATCCTTTTTTCTCACAATTCAGCAGCCTGGACATCTGGTAAAAGCCTTCAGTGCTGCCTATGGCAGAAGGCACCATGGTGAGACAGATCAAGTACTCTCTTTTTCTCCTTGCCTTTGCAGTGCTGAGGATCATGCTTTTAGGCAGCACAAAGCTGTTTTCACTTTTGAGTTTTTGTGACTAAGGCTGCTGTGAACTGGGGAGGCAAACCTGTCTTCATGGGGGGGGGGGTGGCTCAGTGGGAGGGCACTTGCCTACCAAGAGCCATGACCTGGGTTCCATCTTCAGAATCTTTTTTTTTTATATATATATAGTTGAAATGGAACCCAGGGTCTCTACACTGAGCTACACCCCCTACCCAGTTTTTACTTTTTTTTTTTTTTGAGACAATGTGTCACTGTGTAATCCATGCTGGTCCTAAACTCATTACGTAGCCCAGGTTGGCTTATAACTCACAGCAATTCTCCTGCCTCCTCAGCTTCCTGAGTGCTGGGATTATAGGTGTGCAGCACCACACCCAATTTATGTGGTGCTGAGGAATTGAACCCAGGGCCTTGACACTTGCTAGGCAAGTGCTCAAACCGCTGAGCAACATTTCCACCCATTTTTTAGTTTTGATTACAGAGTCTCAGTAGGTTACCAAATTGCCTGGGGCTGGGCTTAAACTTGCAATCCTCCCACCAAAGCCTCTTCCAAGTGCTGGGATTATAGGCCTGCACAGCCATGCGGGTGCATTTCCAGAATACCAAAGGAAAAACAAAAAACAAATATCTCTGTATCCCTGCTTTCAACTCTATTGGGTATTTATTTAGAGCTGATACTCAAAGATCTGTGCTTCATTCAGGAGACTGAGGCAGGACGATTGTTGTAAGTTAGAGACCAGCCTAGACTACATTTAATGTAATAGACAACTTACAATCAACTAGGGAGGGAGATAGACAGATACAACAAAATCTAAGGATTAGAGGTAAAAACAAAGTTGGGGCGATCACAGGCTGACAGGGTCCTAGAGGGGGGGTCCTCCACACCCCCACCAAAGTTTGAGTGCATTGCAGCAGAGGCACTCTCCGGCTGCTTTTAGGTATGCCTAGGAAGAAGAGATTGGCTCTGGGAAGTCTCTGAGCCTTTCGTATAGCCACACATTGTGGTGCTGCAGAGACCTTGGTGGAAAATGCGAGGAAGCTGTGGATTTAAGCAAGTCAAGGAAGAGTGGCACTAAAAGCTACCCAGCAGGAGAAATAAAGGGGGGTGAACCTTTTATCCTATCATCCCCAGCCATGTTACCATAAGGCAGCTAGCAGCAAACACAAATTCAGACCAGTCTAACTTTTTGCCCAGTTCTCCAAAATAGAGGGCTTGGTCTGCTTAAGGCATTGGTGACTGGGGACTGCTTGCAGAGACAGGAAGACCTGGAGACTTGCAGAGGCGAAGCGACGGAGCGAGAGTTACGGTATCAGCCAGTGTCTCCTGGCAAATTCTGGGAGGAGAGTTGGATTACTCATAGTCCTAGCCATCACACAGACTGGCTGGGAGCAGCATACCTACACAGACAATTGGAAATTTCCAGGGCCACTTGATGGATAGAATACTATTAGACTGAGAGATTCAGCTACTTTGCTCATTTCTAATTTTGGGGTTTGCATTTGTTGCCTAAGCCTTGTCTTTAAGGTCTGAAATTCTATCCTCACAATGTTGGAGTTGGCTTCCCTTGTTTTCAAATGTAATTTTCATATCTTGGATTTCCACTAGATATCTTTTCTTAAAAATTCCACTTCTCTGGGGCTGGAGGAATGGCTCAGCAGTTAAAGCCTAGCAAGCACTAAGTAAAACACTAAGTACCAGAGTTCAATTGCCCAGCACCACATAAGCCAGGCATGGTGGCGCACACCTGTAATCCCAGCACTTGGGAAGCTGAGACAGGAGGATTGCTGTGAGTCCAAGGCCAGCCCGGGCTCCATAGTGAGTTCAGGACCAGCCTAGGCTGCAGAGTGAGACCCTGTCTCAAAAAAAAAAAAATTCCACTTCTCTATCAAAATGTTCCTTCATATCTTTTATTTCTTTATTTACCTCAGCCGACTTTTTATTTGTGGTTTCTGTGTGTTCAGTAAGCTTTGTGTTCATTAGAACCACTATTTGTTTAGTAAGTTCCTCTTTAAGCCCTCTGATCATTGCTTGCATTTCTTTGAAATGTCTTGTTTGAACTGGCTGTTTTACTTCCTGAAACAGTTCTACTATTTCATGGTCCATGACATTAGTTTCTGGGAGCTCAGGCATTTCTGTGGATGTCCTGTTGCCCTGTCTTCTTCCCATGTTTCTGGTGTTGAGGGACTTCACTTTAAAGGTCTAGTGAGAGGTGTCTTTGAATGGCTGAGGGTGTAGTGATGGAGTGGGGGAGCCAAAATTCCTCTGAGTTCTGTGCTTGGAATAGGCAGTGAGGGGGGAATCTAACAGTCCAAAGCAAAGGTCTCCTGCTTGGCCTGGGTTCCTTCCCCTGAGCCATTCAGGGCATCAGTGACCTTCCCTCTCTGTTACTGTCTCTTGTGCCAGTTTCGTCCCAGGTGCTGTTTATGAGTGACCCCAAAAACCCTGGTGCGCTTATCTGAGTCTTCTTTAACTCTAAATAGTTAAAGCTTCAGCTCTTCTTCCAAGAAGCCTTTTTTTTTCAGAATTTGTATTTTTTTTTCTCCGTTTCATTGATATACTGTATAAGTGCAAAATTGAAGGTTCACATTGGCTTTGGGCATTTTGTACACATACATATCTAGTCAAGGTAACAAGAACACACCCCCCCCCCCGCTTTTCTTTCGATCCACCCCCTACCCACTCCCACAACCCACCCCCAACCACCTGTTCCCTTTATTTTTAGGGGGCTTTGTTTGTTTGTTTGTTTTGTGACAGGGTCTCACTCTGCAGCCCAGGCTGGTTCCAAACTCACTATGGAGTCGAGGATGGCCTTGGACTCACTGTAATCCTCCTGTCTCAGCCTCCCATGTACTAGTATTACAGGCATGTGCCACCACACCCAGCTTATGTGGTGCTGGGGAATAGAATTCAGGTACTTAATGCTTGAAGGAGAGCTTGCCAGGCAAGTGCTTTAACTTCTGAGCCATTCCTCCAGCCCCCGTTCCCTTTATTTTTCACTTTAAGTTCTGTGAGATAATTGTGATCTGGGATCTGGGTTTCTCATATCAGAGAAACCATTTGATATTTCACCTTCTGCTCAGGAGGCCTTTTTTTTAGGGGAAGCTTGCGGAGTATTTGCAGTTTGCACTATGTTTTTGGAGGCTGGACTACCAGCTGCTGTCAGTTCCCACTTCTCCCAGATCCACATTTACCTGGTCAGAGGTTCCAGGCTCTGGGCTTTCCCCCATCTGTGGATGCCGACAACGCTGGGCCACTGGGGTGGCTTCCAGGGCTGCTGTTTATCCTCTGCTTCCGATGTGTCTTTAGGATTTCTGACCTTCCCATGGCCTCTTTTTCATTGTTGGAGCACTCCTTCCTCTCCTAGCTAAGTTGAGTGGGCAATTTTTAACTATATTCTCAATTTTTTTAAGGGAGTCCATGTGGAGACACTGCACAGCTGTGTTACTTGGCTGCCATCTTGCCTGGAAGTCTGGGGCACCCAATTGTGTAAAACAAAAATTATTAGAATTGAAAGACCATGTAGATTCCATTATAATTATAGTAGGGGACTTCAGTACTCTATTATCACTGATAGATAAGTCAACTAGACAGAAAATCAACAAAGAAATACTGTAGTTAAATGATGCTATAGAAAACTTGGATGTAACAGATATCTGTGAATTTTTCTACCCAACATCAACAATATGCACTTTCTACTCAGCAGCACATGGTTAATTTTCAAAAACAGGCAACATTCTAGGCCATAATATGTGTTTAAACAAGTACAAAGGAGTCAAAATAATTCTGTGCTTACTTTCAGGTCACTGTGGATTAAAACTGGAAATCAATAACAAATGAAACAGCAGAAGCTATACAAATAGGTGGAGACTAAATAATGTAATACTGGGGGCTGGAGGAATAGCACAGCAATTAAAGTACTTGCCTAGCAAGCAAAAGGCCCTGGGTTAGATTCCCCAGCACCACATAAGCTGGGCATGGTGATGCACACCTGTAATCCCAGCAGTCAGGAGGCTGAGGCAGGAGGATTGCCATGAATTCGAGAACAGCCTGGGCTACGTAGTGAGCTCAGTACCAGCCTGAAGTACAGAATGAGACCCTGACTCAAAAAAAACTTGCTACTTAACAAACAATGGGTCACAGAAGAAATCAGGGAAGAAATCAAAAACTTCCTAGATTTAAATGATGAAGGAAGCACATTTTATCAGAACTATTGGGACACAATAGAAGCAGACCTTTGCGAAGGCAAGAGCTTTCCCAGAGGGAGAAGGTGTAACAATCTTCCCTCTTCCTACCTTTTGTACCCTTGGAGTTCCAGTTGGCCCTCCCACATCTGGGTGAGTGCTCTTCCTTCATTGGCCAGCCCACAAATCCCTCACAATCTAATCCAGGCTGGTTCTCAATTCCCAATTTAGTCCTGGTTCCCAAATCGTATTCCTAATGGAGATGTGGTTCCTAATCCCCTCTAGTTGACATAATCCCTTCAACAGTCACAATCCACCTCTTGTCAACTTGACTATCAGACACCCCTCCCTTGAATCATACTTCATTCTCAAGTACAATAGCCAAGGTAGTAATTATGCCTAACATAGCACAACTGCACTGGGTACAAATGGAAATGCAATGAGTTCCTCCCCACAATAGAGAACAAAGTTCCTCTTTGGAGAATACCTATTCTCCTGACATTCAATTGCCTAACATTAGGGTGTAACTTAACAAATTCCAATAATAATGTAATTTACACACACACACACACACACGTACAAGCATAATGAAAGAAAATCTGATAACAGTCCTTGTTTCAGCAACTGATCACATGGTCATAGCCGGTATTTATAACTACCTTCTTCTACTACCCATTCTGTATTTCCTTGACCCTCAGCAAGTACCTCAGCAGGTCTTGGTTCTTTCCCTAGCAGGGTGACCCATATCTTCATTCCAGAAGGTTCTGAGCCATTTGTCATCCTGTCTAATTTGGGTTGTGTCAGTTTTCCATTGACTTTAATAACAGGACATGGTAAGACTAGGAGGCTCCCTGAAGGCTCCCTGCAGGCCAAACACAATCTTCCTTGCCTCCATTATGGAGTATCAATCCAACTTCCCCTTGGTAGTCTGGGTCAATCACCCCTGCGGACACTGTAACTCCCTTTTCTACTTGCTGATTCCATGGTACAAGGAGGCCGAAATGACCAGGGGGAAGTCTCAGCTTCCAGTTTAGTGGAATTGTTGCTGTGCCTCTTGGCACAAACCTTCCCCCTTTTGGACCTAAGACATCTAGACCAGCAGAGCATGAGGTTGCAGGGACAGGAAGCAGAGGTTTCATTAATAGGTCACTGGGGGTGATGGTGAGTGTTACCATCCCTGCCTCCACCCCTTGATTCCTGGACCCATGAATCCTGGCTATGGGAGAGACAGTACTATATATCGGTCGCTGATTCAGAGCATACACAGCCTTCTGAAGAGCCTTGCCCCAACCCTGTAAGGTATTACCACCTAGCTGACGCCGTAATTGTGTCCTTAGAAGGCCATTCCATCCTTCTATCAGTCCATTTGCTTCTGGATGGGGAACATGGTAAGACCAGTGAATTCCTTAGGCTTGAGCCCACTGCCGCACAATGTGTTCACTGGTCAGGTGATATGCTGTGCAGGATACCATGGGGATGGATGAGGCATTCTGTAAGGCCACAAATTGTCGGGATCAAGGGCCCCTGGACACCATTGGCCACTGGCAATCAGGAACCAGCGAAGTCTGGGGGAACAGGGTCTTGAGCAGCATAAGTACGATGGAATCACACCCAGGAGGCTGAATCAGTGTTGATAGCTCATTTATTGGAGGTGAGGGCCAGACTTATAAGCAGTTTAAGGGCAGTGGGTCAGCCAGGTAACAGGGCAAGGGTCATTCACTGCTTGGGGGGATTTTGGAGAATGAAAATAGACTAATTTGCATGGCAGTCTTCGAAACCTGGTCTCATGATTTCTGGTAAGGGTCTGGAAACAGGGGAAAATTAGGAATTTGGGTATGATGAAACCTGAGCTGTGGCCCATCCTTGGGTCTGGGATAAGAGGGAGCAGCCCCACCCCTGCTGGTCTCCTCTCGAGCATCAAGATTTATCAGGGTATGAGCCACTGCCACCTACAATCATCCCAGGCCCAGACAGGGTCCCACATCTCCCCCTCTGTTTTTACCAAAGGACAAAGGGATAGTGAGTTGCAGGCCATCCTGGGTCCAGAATAAGAGGGAGTGGCCCCACACCTGCCGTTCTCATCTTGGAAACGAGATTATCAAGGTATGAGCCACTGCTACCTACAATCATCCCAAGCCCATTTAGGGTCCCACAACAAATGGTAGGTCTGGCAGAAGCATTATGTGCAGGAAAGGCAAATCCATAGCCTGAGTAAGTTTCTATCCCATTAAGGACAAAACGCTGTCCTTTCCATGGTGGAAGTGGCCCAATATAATCAACCTGCAGGCTGGTTGCAGGCTGGTCACTCCAAGGAATGGTGCCATATTGGGGACCTAGTGTTGGTCTCTGCATTTGGCAGAGTGGGCTTTCAGCAGTGGCTGTAGCCAGGTCAGCCTTGGTGAGGAGAAGTCCATGCTGTTGAGCCCATGCATAACCTCCATCTCTGCCACCATGGCCACTCTGTTCATGGGCCCATTGGTCAATTACAGAGGTAGCCAAGGAAAGAGGTTGACTGCTCTCGACAGAACGAGTCATCCTGTCCACTAGATTGTTAAAGTCATCTTCTGCTGAGGTTACTTTTTGGTGAGCATTTACATGGGACACAAATATCTTTACATCTTCTGCCCACATACCTTGACCCCAAATATCTTTTTCACCAATCTTCCAGTTGTGTTTCTTCCATGTCCCAGACCAGCCAGCCAGACCATTTGCTACAGCCCATGCATCAGTATATATTTGCACATCTGGCCATTTGATCTTCCAAGCAAAATGCAGATGTACTGCTTGAAGTTCTGCCCACTGTGAAGATTTTCCTTCACCACTGTCCTGCAGGGATGTCCCAGAGAGGGGTTGCAGGGCAGCAGCTGTCCACTTCCGTGTGGTGCCTGCATCATGTGCAGAACCATCTCTAACCCAGGTCTGGATCTTCTCTTCCTCTGTCAGCTGATCACAGGGTACACCCCATGAAGTCATAGGTGCATGCTGGGGGACAAAGGGCAGTGCGGCAGGAGTAGGCACCATGGGGAATTGAATCACTTTTTTTTATGCAGGTGCCTTCTGGACCTGCTCGGGCCCGGTCACGTATATACCCCCTTTCCATTTGATGATGGACTGTTGCTGCGCACGTCCAACATTATGACTTGAAGGGTCAGACAGCACCCAGTTCATTATGGGCAGCTCAGGTCTCATGGTAACCTGGTGTCCCATGGTCAAATATTCAGTTTCCACTAAGGCCCAGTAGCAGGCCAGAAGCTGTTTCTCAAAGGGAGAGTAGTTATCTGCAGATGATGGCAGGGCCTTGCTCCAAAACCCCAAGGGTCTCCGCTGTGATTCACCTATGGGAGCCTGCCAGAGGCCCCAGACAGCATCCCTGTCTGCCACTGACACCTCAAGCACCAAGCGGTCTGCTGGGTCATATGGCCCAAGTGGCAGAGCAGCCTGAACAGCAGCCCGGACCTGCTGCAGAGCCTTCTCCTGTTCCCGGCCCCACTCAAAAGTAGCAGCTTTTCACATTACTCTGTAAATTGGTTGGAGTAACACACCCAGGTGAGGGATATGCTGCCTCCAAAATCCAAATAGGCCTGCTAGGCGTTGTGCCTCTTTTTTGGATGTAGGAGGGGTCAGATGTAACAATTTGTCCTTTACCTTAGAAGGTATATCTCCGCATGCCCCACACCACTGTACTCCTAAGAATTTTACTGCGGTTGAGGGCCCTTGAATTTTGGTGGGATTTATTTGCTAGCCTCTGACACACAAATGATTCACCAACAAGTCTAGAGTGGTTGCCACCTCTTGCTCATTGGGCCCAATTAGCATAATTGTCAATATAGTGGACCAGTGTTATACCCTGTGGAAAGGCAAGACGATCCAGATCCCTCTGGACTATGTTGTGACACAGGGCCGGAGAGTTGATATACCCTTGAGGCAGCACAGTAAAGGTATACTGCTGACCTTACCAGCTCAAAAGTAAATTGCTTCTGATGGCCTTTATGGATGGGTATGGAGAAGAACGCATTAGCCAAATCAATAGCTGCATACCAGGTACCAGATGTGTTAACTGGTTCAAGTAAGGAAACCACATCTGGTACAGCAGCTGCAATTGGTGTCACCACCTGATTAAGTTTACGATAATCCACTGTCATCCTCCAAGATTCATTTGTTTTCTGTACTGGCCAAATAGGAGAGTTGAATGGGGATGTGGTGGGAACTACCAGCCTTGTATCCTTCAAGTCCTTGATGGTGGCACTAATCTCTGCAATCCCTCCAGGGATGTGATATTGTTTCTGATTTACTATTTTCCTTGGTAAAGGCAATTCCAGTGGCTTCCATTTGTCATTTCCCACCATAAAAGCCCTCACACCATAGGTTAGCAAACCAATATGGGGATTCTGCCAAGTACTAAGGATATACCACTTATACATTCTAGAACTGGGGAAATGACTACAAGATGAACTCAGGGGCCTCTGGGGCTCACCGTGTGTCAGACCTTACTTAATACTCCATTGATCACCTGGCCTCCATAGGCTCCTACTTTAACTGGAGGTCCACAATGGTGTCCTGTATCTCCTGGCATTAGTGTTAGCTCAGAGTCAGTGGCTAGTAGTCCCTGAAATGTTTGATCATTTCCCCTTCCCCAGTGCACAGTTACTTGTAACTTCATGAGCTATAACATTAAATCCTGAATCCCTGCTCTTGGACCCATGTCAAGAAATTCAGACTTATCCAGACATATATTTCTTTCACCATTGTCCCACACCCTTAAAATCCACTCTCATACTTGTTCCCCAGGTCTCTGCTCATAAGAATTAGAAAATTCAAGAAGTTCCTTGGGGGTGTATTGCACCTCCTCATGAGTGGTACTGTGGACCTCACCCTTAGGGGCTTTCTGAGACTTAACCCTGTTTATGACTTAGAAGAAAAGTTAGGTGTGTCCTCAGGCAGGTACTGAAGAGCACTGGCATCGTCCTGACCGGTATTTGCATCAAGGAGTTTCCTGACTGTCTCAATAGGCAACACAGGATGAGTTTCATTTAGGAGTGGGAAGTCAACAGCACTGAGGGCAGGGGTGGGGAAGCCTCTGCTGCTGAGGGTGGGGGAATTCCTCCTTCTGGCAAAATAACCTCTGATTCCTCACTCTCTCTGCTTTTCCCACACTTCTCCATCCCAGTTGGTGTGGTCCCACTCTTTCCCAACTAGTGCCCTCACTTTAAATTCAGACACCCTTCTAGGCTGTGCATTGGCCTGGCTCTGTAATTCAGCCAATCTGATTATGAGGGCTTGGGCTTGATATTCAGTAACCTCATCCTTATGGCCAAAGGAGAGAAGATTTTTCCTGTAGAACACACTTAGACACTCTCAAGGGGTCTACGCATGTCTGGTGTCAGAAGTCTGAATCTCTGAGCTCCTTGTTCTCCTTCATTAGTTTGTCCAAAGATGTGAAGAGTAGCTGGCCAGCATCATCATATTTTCTACTTTTCCAGATGTTCTCAAATATATTATACATACAATTATGAGATGCATCACTCCTCACAAGTGGGGAGTCAGGATAATCAAAAGGATCCACTACCTGTACCATTTCAAACATTTCACACCATGGGTTCTCCCTACATTATTAGAAGGAGGAGCCAGAGCATCTTTAGTTCTTATAAAACTAGGTAACCAACCACAGAAATCACTAAATATCTTAGGGAAGACCATTGTTGTAATTCTGTCTCTTCAGAACCACTCTTGTACCAAAATCTGTATTAGTTTGGGTTCTTTCAAAAGGCAGAATTTACAGATATTATAACAAAAAGGTTCTATTAGGAAGGCTTACAAATCCAAGGGTATAGGTGGTCCAAGATGGCTGCTTAGCAGTGAAGTAGATCTCCAGTCCGGGACTGCAGAACAGCCAGTGAAGTGAGAGTCTGTTGCAGATCTCAGTTGTTTGAAGAACAGTGGCGAAGACTGGAGCCTGATGATCGACAGCTGAAGAGACTTGAACAAATCTGTGATGAAGATCTGTGGTGTGTAGCAAGTCGGCATCCTTAGACAATGGCAAAGGCGAGAGCTTTCCCAGAGGAAGAAGCTGTAACAACCTCCTTCCTTCCTTCCTTTTATACTGTTGGAGTTCCAGTTGGCCCTCCTACATCTGGGTGGGCACTCTTCTCCCATTGGCCACCCCACAAATCACTCACACTCTAATCCAGCTGGTTCTCAATTTCCCAATCTAGGCATGGTTTCCAAACCCTAATCCAGGCATGGTTCCTGATTGCCTGAAGTTGACTTAATATCTTCAATGGGCACACCCTATCTCAAAAAAAAAATACCCATCAACAGACTGATACAAAAATTTTGGTGCATGCATACAATGGAGTAGTACTTGTCTATAAAGACAGATTGATCTGAGGCTTTTGTAGGTAAATGGATGCAACATGCGACCATCATGCTCACTGAAGTGAGCCAGATGCAGAAGGTTAAACATCAAATGGTTTCTGTAATATGAGAATCCAAGAATACAGGCATTTCATAGAACCAAATGGGGGAATAGTGGGAGTTAGGCGGGAGAGAGATAGTGTGGAAGGGTCAAAAAGGTAGAGGTGAAGACTTTGTAATTTTAATGCAATTTATATGTGCACAACGTACTTAAATTCATTGTAAACATTGTGTATTGCACATATTCGTATTAATAAAATGGGAAAAAATTTCTAAAAGAAAAATATCTCAGCAGTTAAAGCGCTTGCTTAGCAGGTAAAAGGCCCTGGGCTCAGTTCCCCAATACCACATAAGCTGGGTGTGGTGGCATATGCCTGTAATCCCAGCACTCGAGAGGCCGAGGCAAGAGGATTGCCATGAGTTCAAAGCCAGCCTGGCTACACAGTAAGTTCAGGACCAATTTGGACTACAAAGGGAGACCCTGTCTCAAAAAAAAAAAATCTTTCTTTTTTCTGATTATACAACAATTCATTGTAAGGCACACACAGGGATTAAGTGGGCAAATGACTTTAAAAAATCACTGTGCCCAGGGCTGGAGGAATAGTACGGAGGTTAAAGCACTTGCCTAGAAAGCACATGGCCCTAAGTTTGATTCCACAGCACCAGATAAACTGGGCATGGTAGTGCACACCTGTAATCCCAGCACTCGGGAAGCTGAGGCAGGAGAATTGCCCTGAGTCCACAGCTAGCTTGGGCTACATGGTTAGTTCATAACCAGCATTGTGTTCATGCACAAGATACCCTGGGCTACAGAGTGAGACTCACAAAAATAAAACAACAACAACAAAAACTTGAGATATAGTAAAAAAAAATCTGAACAATTTAGCATAGGGAAAGAGAAGAGCTCTAGGAATTTCAAAGAGGTCAAGAGGAAAGTTAGAAACCTGAGGGAAGCTGCAGAAGCTCAAGGGAATGCAAAGAGGGTCATACTCCTGCCGGAAAGAGGGTCATACACTTCCCCCCACAGGAAAGAGGGTCATACGCCCACAGGAAAGCCCTGCTTGGCTGCCTGTGAGGGCCAGGAGCAGCTGCCATTTGTACACACGAGGTAAGCTTGAAAAAAACACAGAAATAAATAGCAGATGGCCCACTGGCCCTCAGGAGAAGTGAGGCTGCCCCAGTAAAGGAAACTGCAAATGCACTGTGAACTTTCTCCCTGACAGGGCCTCCCTGTCATTCAGCAGACCAGCTAATAGGAAGCGTTTCTCTGCAGGGCCATACTAGGAAGTGATGGAGTCAGAAGGCATTGTGGGAAAAACCTTGTGAAGTGTTTTGGGAAACAGAAGCCATAGATGGAATTTGGAGACACTCTTGTTTTGTTTTGTTTTGTTTTGGGACAGGGTCTCTCCCTCTGTAGACCCGTCTTGTCCTGAACTCATTATGTAGCCCAGGTTGGCTTTGAGCTCACTGTAGTCCTCCTGCCTCAGTCTCTCAAATGCTGGGATTATAGGAGTGTGCCACCATGCCCAGTTTATGTGGTGCTTGGGAATGAACGTGGTGCCTCAGCCTCCCAAGGGCTGCAATTGCCTCTGTGTAGTCGCCTCTAGATCTCTACTCATGTCTTGTGTGTTGTATTTGTTTCTGTTGTTGTCGTGACCCTCTGCCTCTTTTTAGACTTTCAGGACATGGGCCAACAGCAGTCCCGCCCTCCAACCCCTCTACATCTCATTCTCTCCCATTTTTGTGATTTCAGACGTAGAGCCTTGAAAGGTGGCTATCAAGTCAATCCTCATCTTTTGAAAGCTTTCTGTTCCCTAAAATGACCCACATTCCAGGTTCAGTGGGCCACTGTAGGGACCTTCCAGGCTGCCATTGTCTACACCATAGACAAGAGTATTCAAAGAACATCTGGAACAGATCCCCAACATCCTTGCCTGGAGATCCCTGGTAGACAAACCCCCCTCGTGGCTTCAGAAACATCTCCAGGACCTCCTGGTGACCATCTGTGCAGCCAAGCCCTGTCTGAAACCTCCAGTCCTCCAAGCTGA
>PVKB01004645.1:6805-131088 GCA_004027205.1 Ctenodactylus gundi
TTCCTTCCTTCCTTCCTTCCTTCCTTCCTTCCTTCCTTCCTTCCTTCCTTCTCTCTTAACATTTTTGTTCTTACATGTAATTACATACAACACTAGGATTCTTCGTGACATGTAGCACCTACCACATCCTTCCCATGTTACTCTCCTGCCATCTCTTGCCCCTTCCGATGCTCTTCCTCTTCTCTAATCGTCTTTCTTCCACTTTCATTACTTTTATATTGTTTTCCTTTCTGGATTCCATATATGAGGGAAAACATGATAAAAATGATAAAGATGATATTTATGTTATTGTTTTTTAGTCTGGCTTATTTTGGCTAATATGGTCTTCAGTTTTATCTATGTTCCTGCAAATGGCATGACTTCATTCTTCTTTGTGGCTGAATAATACTCCATTGTGTGTGTCTCCCATTTTCTCTATTCATGCATTTGAAGAAAGGCACCTAGGAAGATTCTATAATTTGGGTATTGTGCCTACAGCTGCAATAAACACATTCACAGAAA
Source organism: Ctenodactylus gundi (assembly GCA_004027205.1). Lineage (NCBI taxonomy): Eukaryota > Metazoa > Chordata > Mammalia > Rodentia > Ctenodactylidae > Ctenodactylus > Ctenodactylus gundi. Next base: position 7,307 of record PVKB01004645.1, read on the forward strand.
TCTCTACAGTATCAGACTAAGGCTGTGTTCACTCTACTCAACAATCAATGAGTTGAGTTGTAATGATTTTGTTGGCATGCTGCTTTGTAAATTGAAAACATCACTTGACAAACAATATAAGAATGTTGGTTTTATGTACTTATTATTAAGATAGAAAAAAATTCTTACTTAAAACACAGGTAACAGATGGAAATTAGAAATGCAGTCTGTAAATTTGGCACTCTGTGTAGTTCTACTGTCAGAGGGCCACTAACTGCCCTGTGCTGGGCACAGTATGATGCATATGGATGTGTGTATGTGTGATTGAGGATGGATTGTTGTGCATTTAGTGAGAATGTGTATGATCTACCCTCTTAGCAAATTTCAAGCATACAACACAATGGTGTTACCTACTCACCCTGCTACACCTTAGCCCTCCAGAACTCATCCTGCATAATTAACTTTGTGCCCTTTCACCAAAATTCTCCTTTCTGTCAGCCTTCAGCACAGGCAGTTGCTCTTGTATTTTCTCGGTATCTACACTTCCATTCATTCTATGCTACACTGCTTGTATACTTTTGACTGTTTTTGTCCCGATGTGCAAGGTATTTGGTTTTCTGTGTCTGGCTTACTTCCCATAATATACATCTGCCAGCTTCATCCATGTTGCCTTGAATGACCAATTTTCTTTATTCTAACCTGGCTAATACTTCATAGAGAACATATATTTGTGTGTTCACATGTGTGTAATGTTTCCTTTATTCATATATTCATCAAATAAAGCTGGGAGAGAAACATTTTAAAAAATGAAATGGTTTTAATAAAATGTTTTAACTTTTATTTATAAAAATTTTCCCTTTTTTAAATTTAAAAATTGTAATTTTCAAAATCATCAAAAATAATCCAAATGCTCCAGAATAGAGAACAAGTTGTAAAATCTAAGTGCCTTTGCTGTACAGGTGAGACCTACCTGAATTGGGGGGGGGGGGTCTTTTTGTTAAATGCCTATTTCCACTAATTTTACTCGCTTGAGTTTTGTATACTTTTTTGCCTTTGAAGTCTTTTTTTCCTGTCATTTTTTAAATCTTCAGTATATCCCCCCTCTTAAGGCATGTGACTGCTGTTTTTAGATACATAAATATTTGATCTGGTTATTGTCAATGTATAGACTATAATTATATAGATATATTGTACATATAATCACTTCTCTTGTGATATGTTGTGATATGTTCTTTTTAAGATAATCTAATTGCAATATAACTCATTTGCCAGGAAATTCATTTGAAAGTGCATGCTCCAGTGGTCTTTATTATATCCACAGTCTCTGACGATTATTGTCACCATCACTTTAGAACACTCTCATCTCTCCACACCCCTGGCAGTCCCTCTCTAGCTATCCCCACCCCCACCTCTGCTGTCACTAGAGGACTGACTGATCGCCCACTTCCCTGACAGCTTGTGTGGAGGTTCTAGCAGAGGAGCACAGCTGCTCCATACCCTTGACCGTGGAATGGTCTGCCACTAGCGGGGAAGGTCGTCTCTTTGACTACGCTCGCAGCTTCGGGAGGGGAGCACATGGAGTGGTGAGGGAGGAAGGGGAAACTCACGTAGCCAGCCAGATCAACAGAATCAACCCCGGTGATCAATGGAAGGACAGTTGTCCTAGCCAGATCGCCTTCACATCTGATGGCCTACTTCCTGTTTCTGTGGACTTGCCTATTCTGCATTGCTGCAGCTTGGGTGGAAATTCTCGTTAGGAAAATTTCGTGGAAACCTGACTGCCCTGCTGGTGATCTGGAGAGGTGGGGTCTTACAGAAGTCGTTAGGCTGTTGAGGGGGAGGATCACCCCTTTCTCAAAGTGGGTTTCTCTTCCAAGAGCGTGTTGTCACGAAGTGAGGAAATTTCTCATGGAGTCTCAGCTTCGTTTCTTGGCCTACTTCTCTTTTGCTTTTTGCCCAAAATTGAAGCAACATGAAATCCTCACCGGAAGTTGGACAGATATCACCCAATGCCCTTTGCTTCCCAGCCTTTAGAATCACCAGCCAAAATAGACTTCTTCCCTTTACAAATGACCAAATTCCAGGTATTCAGCTATAGTACAAAGAAGGACTAAAACGAGATCATTTCAAAAATTGGAACTTTACACTACATGGTCCATTGAGAAGCTTTTTTCACTTGGCTTTCTAAGCTTCATTCCAGCTTTAGGATATTCAGTATCTTGTTCATTTTGATGGTCAAATAATATTTTGGGGTATGTGTATATCACATCCATTCATCAGTTTTGGAATATTTGCTTTCCTTCCACCTTTTATTAGGATTAAAGCACTATGTAGATGTGTGTTTTTACTTGTCTTGGCTATATAGCTCCAATGAAATTGCGAGCTCACACGTGAACTATATGTTTTGTCTTGTTGAAGAAATGATGACTGATTTTCAAAGTGGTTGCCTAATTTCACATTCCTATCAGCAGCATTTGTTTTTCTTGTTTTCACATTGTCTATTTAAAAAAGGGGCTTTCCTAGAAAGCCATATGAACTCTGTGGGAAAGTTTCGCTGATGTTCTTGAGAGAACAAGCACTCTTCTCGGACAAAACCCATATTGGTCACTAGTGACGAGTCAGGAGATTCTTCATCACTGAAGTCAGTTAACATCGGGAATGACGGGAATATTTGCTTCAGAAGGTATGAGAAGAGGACTGGGAAACATCTAAAGACATGTTTGAAAGGCTGAGGTCAGGAATTTGTGAATTAATATTACCTATGGTTTTAAAAATTTTAAATATATACATATATATCATACATAATGTTTATACTGAACTCGAGTAATGCACAAATATTGCATTGAAATTATCCCCCTTTTTGCCCTCATGTGTCCTCCTCTGCTCCCCTAACTACCACTCTAACCCCTTTTGGTTCTATAAAACAACTCCATTCTGGATTTCTCATATTAGAGAAACCATTCAATATTTAACCTTTAGTGTCTAACCTACTTTTCTGGGCATGATGGTCTCAAGTTCCATCCATTTTTCCTACAAAAGCCTCAAAACTATCTGTCTTCCTAAAATTCTTGCATTCGCTGTTTTTTTTTTTTTGATGGTTATTTTGGTGTCTTCCACGGTGTAGCTATTGTTAGTTTTGCTACCATAACATGGGTATACATGTATCTCTGTTATATGTTGTTTTAATTCTTTCAGAAAGATACCCAGAAGAGGTATCACTGGATCAAATGGAATATTTATTTTCAGCCCTTTGAGGAATTTCCCTGTGCTTCCTATAGAGATTTTAACCAGTTTGTAAAAGTGTTCCTTTCTCCCAAAAACCTCACCAGGATTGGTTGCTCTCTGATTTTTTGTTATATCCCATTTTCTCTAGTGTTAGATATTACCTTAGTGCTATTTTGATTTGCATTTCTCTAATTGCTGAGGATGTTGAATGATTTTTTATATATTTACTGGCAATTTGAACTTCTTCATCTGAGAACTGCCTATTCATTTCTGTAGCCCATCTTTTAATCTGGGCTTTGAGTTTGAGAGGTCTATTTTTCTTCAGTTCCTTGTATATTCTAGTTATTAGCCTCCTATCAGAGGAATGGTCATGAAATTTTTTCCCTCATTCTGCCCATTCTGTCTTCATTCTTTGATAATTTTCTTTGTCATGCAGAAACTCTTTAATTTGTTATAATTTTTGAATAGCCAAAGCAATCCTGAGTAACAAGACTAAAGCAGGTAGCTTTATAAATCTAGGTATCAAGTTATATTACAAAGCAACAGAGATAAAAATTATATGGTACCTGCACAAAAACTGACAGGTTGACCAATGGAATAGAACTGAGGATACTGAGACAAACTCAAGTACCCTCAGCTACCTTATCTTTGATAAAGGAGCCAAAGGCATACAATGGAAAGAGGACAGCCTCTTCAACAAATGGTACTGGGAAAATTGATTATTCTCATGCGGAAGAATAAAATTAGTCACATATTTGTTACCATGTACCATAATCAAATCAAAGTGGATCAAATACCTAGCTATTAAAACTGAAACACTGAACTATCTGGAAGACAAATAAGGTGAAAATCTCAAAGATATAGGTGTAGGTAAGGATTTTCTTAATAAGACACCCACTGCAAAAAAAAAAAAAAAACAAAATGGTTTTTAAAGTTTTTTACTGCAAGTTTTAGTTAAGTTTCCCATATCAGAGAATTTACTACAAAAAGACATTTATATGTTATAGTTTTTCTTGAATAGCTATTGATAAGCCTAGAAACATTATTGATTAATGTTAAGCAGAGACAGGACTTACAAATTTATATGTAATGAAAGACTCTAAATGGGTCCTATAAAATCTCATCAATTTCATCACAGTAGTGTATAATGTTTCTAGTAAGACTGGCATAAGATCTGGCTAACATTTCTTTCAGGATTTTTGGTTTGAGACTTGATTAACAGGATTAATATAAAGAAACTTGAATAAAATACAGTTAATGAAATTCCATGAAGAACGTACACACATTACTTATTTAGTGAAATCACACATGAGAAGAAAAATATCATTGGGTTCATTGAAATCTGACAATTATATGTTTGAATTCTTTCGAGTTTCAATTGTAAGAAAATTATTAATTTTTTATTAAAAACTATCTTCAGTAAAAATGATTTGAAATGACCTCAACATAATTTTAATGTTAGCTAAAACATAGGTTACTATCAATTTATATATATATATATATATATATATATATATATATATATATATATATATAGTATTTTGCAATAATTATGGTAAAAGGTAAAGGTAAATTCTACTGTTAGATGATATATTATTGTAGGAGAAAATCTCTCTAATAAAGAGTTAAAAATTTTTAAAAACTTACCATGACTTTTTCTTCTGGACTTCTGCAAACCCATGAAGTGATTTTGCAACAATGTATTATTGAAATTAGAAAAGCATCCTTTCACCTTCATTGTTGGCTTAAGGAACGATTTCAAATTCTTTTTCATTAGAAGATGGGAAGACATAATTTATAATTTCTGTCTAACTAGTCTCCCTACTTTGTTCTGTAGCTCTTTCAAGCATGTGCTGGAGGCCTAAAATTCATGTAACAGTACATTGCCATGAATGCTCACTAACACCTCGTTAAATAGCCTATCAAGTTTTTACCATTTGACAATTTTTCATGCCTTTTCATGTATATAGGCTAAATTTCACAAACTAATTGAAAAACAATCCTGAGTAACATGATTTTAATAGTAACAAATTATATCTGTGACACTGTTATGTATTAGGAAAAAACTCATCAACTTTTAAGCTTGGTGTCCAGAGTATTGAATATATTCAAGAGGAAATTTAAAAAAAAAACTGAATGTGAGGTGTATTGGTGGTGAATGAAATGCATAATGTATGTGGAAGTCATTGATTAAATTAATGCTTAGAGAGATGGAGTTACAGCTGGATTTGAGTTACTTAGGGGAAAATCTTTTTATTTAAAAGTCTTAAGATTATACAATAGACAGTACCATTAATAATTTAAAACAACATCAATAATAAATAGGCTGATTAAGAAGGAAGTGACCAAATCAAGTCAAGCCATTGGAGGGTTTGGCATTTTCCACAGGAGGAGAATAGGAAATATTAAATGTTGATGATTTTGATGAAATTTCATGCACTTTCTGCTCTTGTGGTGTTGGAGTGTGTATGTAAGAAATGAGTAATATACAAAGGGATAAAATTAAACATGTTATCCTTCCACAGAGAGATGCCCAAGATAATGTTTCTGAGGAAGAAATTGTTTTGTGTTCTTGTTCTAATGTTTATTTATGTCTTATTATCCCTCTACTACCTTAAGCAAATTTTAATAATATGTATAATGAAGCTCTCAGATTATTCTAAATACACCACAATCCAATAGTAAAAATGAATGACTTCAGATTACTACACAGTACAAGGACTTCTTGGGGGCTCTCTTAATTATTATTATTTTTTTAGATCCATTCAGCTGCATTTATAATAGCAAGAGGTGGCTGTTCTTAAATTTCTATTTCAGAAAACAAGACATTTTTAAAATTGTAACATCCATTTTTTACCTAGGATTGGCCTGTAATGTTACACAAATTGTACTACTTTTTAAGTATAGAGGGTAGATAACTATTAATATTTATGCCAGAAAAATGACAATAGACCAGGAGTTAGACAACTTGAAATATACCTAACAAAACTCTGTATTAAGCTTGAGTTTTTCAAACTGAAAACAATCAAAATTTTCTCCAGCCACAGAATGGATTAGTAAATTTGGTGCATTTCTATAATGAGATATTTCAAAAGAACAAAAAAGAATACCATGAAACATAGGAAAAATAATGAAACCCATGAATACATTGATTATAAAAAGGAGAAGGGGAGGGTCAAATAGGGGAGAGGGGCAGAGTTTGTAACTCTGACGCGATACGTATGTTCACAAAATACGTTCAGTGTAAACATTATATATTGCGTATATACGTTTTAATAAAGTGGGGAAAAGCAAGATTGTAGGGTGCTTGGTATTGCATGCCTGTAAACCAGGACCTTTGGGAGACCGAGGCAGGAGGAGCCCAAGTTCAAGCCCAGCTGAGGCAGTTTGGCAACTTAGAGAGACCTTGTCTCAAAATGAAAATAAGAAATAAGAGAAGGGCTGAGAATGTAGCTCATTGCAACAGCCCTTGGTTTGAATCCCTGGAACAAATTTTTAAACAGTAAAATAGTATTCCTATAGTATTCAAAAATAATTGAAAGACCCAAATAAAAGAGATATGGTGGGAAACAGGGAGGTAGACGCGGTGGAGAGCGTAGAGGAGAAGGGAGTAAAAATGATCACAATGATCACAATGCAATACATGTATGTACCTTATGTAGCTCAAGCATAATTGGTACATACCACAAGTGTATACTAATAAAATGATGATTATGAGGACAATAACAAAAACCACTATAAGGCAATAAAGTTGAGATTAATAATTAATTTTGGTGGGATGGGGAGGCTTTTGAGGTTCTAGGAATCTCAATATAGTTGGTAAACACATTTATGTCTGTATAAAATTTATTATTATTAGCTCTTTCCCTGACACAGATTATGAAAATTTAAGTAAGCACAAAAAAGATCTAGGATCCTGCCATATGAGAGAGCTTGGATCAGAATAAGACAAGTGAATGCTGGTCAGGCAGAAGTGAAAGGAATGTGATTGATTGTTCACTACCCGGCCCTCTAGCATGTGGAAACCTCACACAGCATCTTTTTACAGATACTATTCAGCAAAATTCAAACTTCTCAATCAGAGATACTACCTGATCTTTATTGAATTTAGTTTTGTTCTTTCTTCTATTTATCAATTTGCTCATGCTGATTTCTGTTTCTCTTTCCCTCAAACAACTGCCTGTCAAAATCTTTAGTCCTCAAAAATCCAGCTCAAATATTTCTTTATGATTTCTCTCTCAGAAATCTAAGTATTTTCCTGTGCTTTTCATTTCATACCCAATTTGTTTCCATCTTTCTTCTCTCCCATTTTCTAATTATTCGTTCAGCAGAGAGGTTGGGCTTTCTGCGTAGTGCAGAGAGAACTTGGCTGCGTTAGACACAGCTTTGTCCTGGAGGAGCCATAGTTCCTGAGATAATAGCCCTTTCCCTATTATGCCTGTGAGTGTAGATCCTTGCATTTTGTGCCTCTATTGAAAACCCTTCTTCTAGACGAAAACTCCTTGAAGATGGAGGGGAAAAGGAGCAATAAGTATTCTTCGGCTGTGCCTTCCCCATAAGGTTTCAGCAAGGGTAAAAATAGGCACTCATATAAATTCATTTGGTTGAATTGCTTGAAAATTTTCTGTGGGAAAATATCATAATTAATTTCCCAATTTGGTTAACAATAGGTGGTTGATAAGATTAGTTAGCACTTTTAATAAGTCAGTTTCATTGTACAGAAAATACGCCACCTATAATTTAAATTTTTCCCTGATAGAATGACTTCCCAGGGTCTTAGCAGAGACTGTACAAATTCGTTAATGTAGTGCAAATGATTTCTGCTTCCTTTTGCTTAAAGCACGATGCCTCTCATTGTTTGGGCATGAGGCTGATCAGAGCTGTCATCCTGACTCCTAAGGGGTGAACTTCTATAACCTACAGTGTTTCATTTCCATCGTGCCTATGAGTTATCCTGAAATCTTATTCCCAATTCATTTTAAGGTAAAGTCATAGAACATGTTGGGGGAGCTAAGTTGTACATGTCAAAATAGGCAGTTTCTTCCACTTTTGATTCCCTCATTGTGTATCTCTTTTTTCCCAATTACTTTGCTGTTTACATTAGCTTACATTAAAGAAAATCTAGGAGGTTCTCAGTTCTGCTCCACTTTGAAACATTTTAGGCTTTAATTCTTCGTGATCAAGGTTAAATTTAGAACAAGTCCAGAGTTCTGTATGTGTAAAAACTTACAAATGGAAATGTAATTTTAACCGTAAGTTCGGATATAACTAACATTAGATTCAATATACGCATAATTCAATGAATGAGTTACTACTCATTCTTCTTATGTATTCCCTGTTTTGTTAATACAACTATTAATACTCTTTTGGACAAAGTATAATCATGAAAATCTTTGTCTGGAAACATCATATTTTATTTTTATAAAAAACTTTTCCTAAATACTTTAAAGAAATTGGATGGGAACTTCACAAAGAATACTTAGTAAAACTATAAAGTTTCAGTGAGCCTACTCCCACAGTGCACACGTAGCCAGTTAGTCAGAGCAGCTGCACAGTTACTACATTGAATAAGAGAATGGCTTCCATGACAGGTGATTTACCACTCCAATTACCTGACAAGGAAAGGGAGCTGGGCTTCATCACACAGATCTGTAATCCCAGAACGCTGGGATGCTGAGGCAGGGAGATTATAAATTTGAGCCTGCCTGGCCTTGGAAATTCTGCAACTTAGTGAGACCTTGCCTCAAAATCAAAACTGAAAAGTGAGCTGGAGATATAGCATAGTGCTAAGGCCCGAGGTTGGTTTCTCAATACCACCAAAAAGAGCAAAGAGAAAAGAAGGAAAAGTACATATGTACTACAAAGTTGAGATCTGAAGACAACAGTGGACTAAATTAACTAGAATAATAACACCAATAAAAGCTCCCGTTTATTTAACACATTATTTTCCAGGTACCTAGGCAAACAGATTCAATTGTTCTCTGAGATCTTCATAAAACAAATAATAAAATCATAATAAATCTAGGTTGATACTCTCACTTTCAGAATTTGTCAAAAGTTCAGTATCTTTTATTTTCTACTGATAATTTTTTCTTTTGGGAATTGCATAGAAAATGAGGAAGACTTATTTTAGTTCTCCTTTGAAAGTTTGGTGATTGGTTTCTCCCACTCCCTGCCTCACTCAGGTTGCCACTTAATGGCTGGTTGCCTAACTAAAATCTTACTTCTCGTAGGTCAAGTTGATCATTGGCCTTCACTCACATCACAAGAGGACAGAGTCGTATTTTAATTTCTTCTTTGTCACCGACAGGCTGGTGACATTCTAATATTCTGACACTATAAGAATGGCTTTTAGTCTGATCCAGCCTTCCAGAATTTATCATCAAACTGCAGGAAATCCACCCTGCTTGGAGTCACCTCTTCATTTCCTCTATAGCCTCAGTGTGCATCCTGTTGCGATGGGCCTAAAGGACAGGTATGTTTGACCTCTTGGACTTAAAGAAGGAAACTTAAAATATTTGCGGAGATGAAGAAAACCCAGAATGTAGGTAATACAAGCTTGAATATTCTTCTGAACAGTGAAGAGAGGCAGGAAATGCATGTGGTGTGGGGACCGAAGGAAAGGGAAGGGAAGGAAGAAGGTGGAGAGTGAGGGAAAGTATTTGAGCATTTTGTTTTGACCCTTTCTAGTAAAGCGACACTAGCTAGAAATAATGTATCAACAAGTCATCATGCTACATCAAAATTTCCCATTTTGATTAGTGTGTGTATATGTGCAATACATAATTGTTATGTCGAGCTTGAGTATTTTGTGAACATATATATCGCATCAATATTGCAGTCCTTCCGCCTCTCCATTTGTTTTGTCCTCCCTCACTTTCCCTCATTCTTCCTGATTCCTACTATCACATACACTTGTTTCTATAAAATACCTGTATTCTGGGTCTCTCATTTTAGAAAAATCATGTGATACTTTCTGAGTTTGACTCACTTCACTAAGTGTGATGGTCTCAAGTTGCATCCATTTACCTACAAAGGCCTCAGATCTGTTTTCATGGAAGAGCAGTAGTCCATTGTGCACATATACCACATCTTAAAAAAATCTATTGGCCTGTTGATGGTTATTTTGGTGTCTTCCATAGTTTAGCTATTGTTAGCTGTGCTGTTCCATACTGCTTTCCATAGTGGTTGTACCAGCTCACAGTCTCACCAGCAATATAAAAGCTTTCATTTTTCCTGTAACCTCACCAGTGTTGACTACTGTTTGAATTCTTGACATACATCATTCTCCCGAGGGTAAGATAACGTCTTAGTGATGTTTTCATTTGCATTTTTCTAATGGCTTAGGATGTTGAACATCTTTTTACCTATTTTTCTGGCTAGTTGAAATTCTTCATCTGAGAACTGCCAACTCATATCAATTGCCCATTTTTTATTTCGGTCTTTGATTTTGAGAGCTTTATTTATCCACAGTTTCTTTCACATTCTAATTGGTAGCCTCCTGTCTGAATTGTAGATGATAAAACCATTTTTCCATTCTGTCAGTTCCATTGTTGTCCATCTTTTTATTTTCAATCTATATATCTTCTTATGGATAAAGTGTGTTCCTTACAAGCAACAAATTGTGGGGTTTTGTTCTTTGATCTAGTCAGTCACTCTGTGTCTTTCGTTAGGTAAATTGAGACCATTGACATTCAGCATTATTATAGTGTGGTATATTTGCTGCATTCTGCCATCATAATGATGTTTTAATGTTAATTGTTTGTTGCACACTGTGGTTAGTTCATGCTAATCTTCCTGTTGTTTCCCCCTTTTCTGGAATAATTGGTGCTCTTTGCCTATATGCCTGCAGTAAGTAGCTCAAGTTCATTTCTTTTTCTAAATTCAGGTAATTTTCTTCCATAATTTCATCAGACATGTCCTTTTAAGCCTTCTGTTCTATCCTCAGTTTTCTCCTGTACTCACACAATTCTGAGGTTGTTTCTCTTTGAGTCATACATCAGCTATTGTAGCCAGTCTCTTTCTTGTCCTTTTTTTTTTGTCCCCACTGATTATATAATCCAGTCTATCTACTTTGTTTTTAAGATCCAATAATTTGTTCTTGAAGTGATTAAGCTGGTTTCCTATATTTTTCTGTAAATTTTTCATATCCTGGAATTCAGTTTTCATTTTTTTTATATCTTTACTAAATTATTTCTTCATTTCTTGCACTGCCATATTTTTCTGTTTATTTCTTTATTATCCTTTAACTTATTATTAATGGCTGTTGTTTCTTGGATTTTATCTAATTTGAGCTCCCTCTATATCTCTAGTATGTCTTGCCATCAGATCTACCTTTTTTCCCCTCTATAGTTCTGCTATTTCAGGACCCCTGGTATTCAGGACCCCTGGTATTAGCTTCTGGGTATCGCTTTTTTGTAGATGGTTTATTTCCACATTTTCCCATGATTCTATTAGCTCAGGTAATATCAACAGACACTCTATTTTATAGATTCTTTTATTAAACAATTCTATCCTTAAAGTTTTCTTGAGTTTGTTAAGGTTTTAGAATTTTAGAGTATTTTCAGTTTATTCAGTTGTTAATGTTGATGGTATCCTTGGTGACCATTCTTGTATTTATTTCCTGATCTCCTCCACTATTTAGTAATGAAGGAACAGATTAAAGAACCATTTACGGTGTTCAAACAAAATATCCGTTAGCCTGTATTGGATATGAATATCACTATGTCAACATCTACACTTTGATTTGAGATTTATATTTACATTGCTATCTAAGATGAACAAGGTGTTGGCAGAAACTCATAGCTACTTTAATACTACAACTATTCTACTCATAACATTAATAGGTGCAGTTTATACTCTCAATATATCTTACTAAACCTAATATTGATTTATTGAAATGTTCTATTAATATCAGTGTTATACCATAGTCATTCAAATAATAGAGATCTATGTTGCTTATCTAGGCTAAACCAAACCACCAGAAGTTCTCCACACTCACTAGGTTCTACCCACTATACCTTCTTTAAAATTGTGACAAAAAGTTGTGTCTTTGCTAATGCCTGATACTAATGGTTATACACTTATGCTAACCAAATACTGATATATATATATATCCAGTCTCCTCTTAACATTCTGAACGTGATCTATATTACTAATGGAGGTTTCTATGCAATTGCTTGTTAATCTGTTAGAAGAGTTGGTGTATCAGGCCACTATATTATTGATGGTAAAATAGAGAAAAATGTACCTTACTAATGTATTTTTAGCTAAATAATATGCAGTAATTGCATGCCTACTAGTCCATATATATAATATAATATAATATATATACACATACCTATGTGTTATTGGTACTTAATACTCTTAAAAAGGGAAATTGTGGTAGGTTGAAATCAGACTTAGTCTAGGAATTAGGTTTGAGTGTGTAATGCAAAGCAGGGAAGTACTTATATGGAAGAGAAAAGCCTGACAGAAAGCCTACCCCAATCAGAGGATGGAAGATAAACCAGAGGAAGACAATTAGGGAAAGTTATAAAGAAGTGGAGACAGTGTGGCTTTAGTATTTACAGAAAGATTTATCAAAAAGGCATGAAGAGTTAAGAGAGGGAGAGAAATTCAGAAACTAACAAAGAATGAAGAGGGAAAAGAGACAAAAACAGTAGCAGAAAAAATACATATTCATTATGCCCATGGAAAATCAATAAAGTGAGATCAGAGTGCAAAAAGACAGCGCTGAATAACTATAAAGAATGAAACACAAACAAACAAAAAACCAGTTATCCCTCTGTGCACTTGTTCGGAGGTCTCTGCTCCCTGAGCCCGCATCTCACAGTTTGTGTCTCTGGCAGACAATGTTTCTTACTTTGTCAGTGCTGCCACGGGGTTGGCTGAGAGTTCAGCCAAGCCAGAGGACGCATGGTGTTCCTAGTTGTCGGTATTGGGTGCTCTACTTCCGGCTGGGTCATGGTGATGCCCAGGGGGCGTGGATAATCCAACTGTCCTCTCTGAACTTGCCTGGAGACACTGTGATTCCCACCCTCAAACCCCACTCCCACGCCTGCTTCTGCTTTGCAGTCAGGCTGAGCTCCAGCCTGCCCCAGGGGTGCCCTTGGGACACATAGTCTCCAGAATTCACTGATTTTCTTTAGGCTGCAGACTGTGCTGCATTTCCCACAGACATTCACTATCTCTGCAGTCTACTGGCTGACACAGAAATCCTGCCTTCTGACGCCTCTGGCCTGCTCGCTGGCTCCTTGTCTTTCTCTTCTCATCTGAGACTTCAAGTTCACACAGTGGTGATCCTAGCAGCCCTTCCTCCTGTCTTTTGGTTACCACTCAGGTCCAATAAATACTCTGTCTTTCTAGGTTGGGATGCAGGAGAAGTTCCCATGCTAAATCTCTATCCTCCAACTCAATCATGTCTATATCAATTTTCAATAAAATTTATTAATCGACTTTGCAAATACTGAATTTGGTATCATAGAAATTATGAACCCAGTTCATAGATGAGGAAACTGAAACTTGAAAAAGTGACTGTATTGCTCAGTAGTCACTTAGCTAATGAGTCTTGTGATGAAGTTTTAAAATTGTGGCCCATCTCACTGGAAAGCCTGTGTTCATTTTTTTATAATATACCACCTTTATAATATACGTATCTTGATCATGAACATCTCAGATAGAGAAGCCCAACTGTCTACATAAGAGAATTATAAATCTTTTTTTCGTATGTGAACATAAAAGGAATGAATGCATTGGAAATCATATGGTATGATTTATATTAGAGGCAGCACTAACCATTTAGTGAATTTGTGGAAGTTAGTGGCTAGCGTTAGTTTTCAATTGCTGTAAAGGGTCTTAAAATTTATACTATTTCAAGGTGCCAGGTTTACTTTTATGGGTATTGGCAGAAAACATGGTGGATCGCTGATAAGAGAGAAATTCTGGGTTGAGGAAGCCCAAATGTTTGGTAATGGTTAGCATGCCTTTTGATCCTTGTCTTTGCAGAAATAATTTTCAAGACTCTTCACCATCCAAAAATCTTTGTTAGACTTACGTTCAAAAAAAGAAAAAGTATTTGGTGTCTCGCTCAAAAATGCGCACTGAAACACGAGAGCCATGGGGAATTCTCTCTCAACGCAAACCATTTAATGCATTGTAAATTTCGTTTAAGCAAGTGGCATTATGTGAATCACTTGACATAAATTTAAACTTTTAATTTACAAAAATGACTAGCTTATTGAAAGAACTGGCTTTGCAGTTGTGTAGTCCTCTCAGTAAAACATTTGTACTCACTAGCACAAAAATTTCAGTTTGTAAATCCATAGAGATATCCCACATGTAAAGTGAGGAAGCAAAGGGCGAGTACAAGGCCGTTATTAAAGAAACTCAATGTGGGAGGCACAGTAAGCGCTCTGCAGAATGTGTAAAAGTACAAGTTCTCATGGCGTTCAAAGGGAGAAAGGTGACTTAAGTTTAGCTTGTTGTTTTGAGACTTGCCAGTTGTTTAGGAAAAGGCACAGCTAATGTATATACATTCTCTTGATTTTTAAAGTAGGCACTTTAGCAATTTCAACCATCACTTTAACAAAATAATACTAAACAATATATACAAATACAAGCATATATGTGTGCATATTTGTGGCACAGAAAAGTAAGTACAAGACAGACGTGGAGTATGAACTCCAGGTTTTCAACCTCGAATTTGATGCTAAGGAAAGAAATGGAAGAACTGGAATATCAGCCTTGAATCTTCTAGGTCTAAGAACAGTTTTATTCCTTAAAAAGATTTTAAGTGACTGAAGTAGTTTGAATTCCTAAATATATGCACTTTTATTTCTACTTGCTTTAATTTTTATTTCTATTAAGTAATGCTATAAGAATGGCCAGTGCGCACATCTTGTGCTGTGGTATTTTCAAAACCATAAATACAGCATTTTTTTAAGAAAAAAAAAAGGGAAACAGCATCTCTTATTGCCAGGCTGTGCTGTTTGTTCTCTATTTTTTGACAACCATCAGCTGCTTTTGTTTTTCATGGTGTTTTGTATTTGAGAAGCCAAATTCAAATTTCTAGTTGAAAATGACAAGGCTTCTGAAAGAAAGAAATAATTTTGACTTTTCTCAGGGTTTTTTTTTCCCCTGAGCCATCAAGATTAGCATTTGTCTGCTATGATTTGAAAGAGGTCCAAGAGGTAGTAAGCACATATTTCAGGCAAAGAATTTAGGGAGAGAAAGGATGTTTGTTCATCACAAGGGGGAACATGATAAAGGAATTGTCCTGTGTATGTGAAGAATCAAATGTGCCACCAGGAGATATTGCATTTAAAAGACTCATACTGTGAGTTCATCTACAACTGTAGGTGTACCTCTAAGCTTCTTGTGACTTTATTACAAACTATGAATAATTTAAAATTATATATAAATAAATAAGAGAATGTATAGCATAACCTAGGGAAGACACCTCAGTAGATGCAAAAACTGTCATTGCTGTTGGAAGGATTGAAGTTTTCTCTAGACATGTTGGAATGAGGAGAAAGGATATATGATAAAGAGAAAATAAATTTTTATGAAAAAATTGAGAAAACTGGGTTTCTATTCCATTCTTGTAAAAACCTTGAGCTGGGAAAGGCACTTTAATATTTCAGATTCTGTATATGTAAAATGAACAGGTAGGGCTACCTGCCATTCTGCTAAATGGTTGTAGAGTGACAAAAATTTTATGATGATGGTGACTTGGGATTCCTGGGGATGCAACCCAGTGTCTTTTTACCAAGCAACAACTCTCGCCTACATTTGGTATTTTTGTTTGTTTGTGTGTTTTTTTTTTTTTTTTAAATTTTGAGACAGGGGGTCACTAAGTCCTTAAGTTGTTCAGGCTGGGCTCAAACTTGAAATCCTCTTGCCTCAGCCTACCACAGGAATGAGATTACATGTCTGTACCAACAGGATCTGATCTGCTAGTTTTATGCTAATACATCTGCAATACAGAACTAAACATGCAGCCCTTGGAGGCACCTACTGGAATCCACCAGAAGCCCTACAACATAGGTTGTAAGTAGCTTTGTATTTCATGAGCTATATTTTTCTCAAAGACGTTTCATATGAGCCATATGGAGTATTGCTCTTAAATTATTAGTGGTGTTTTAGGATTTGATGTAAAGGTCTTTACTTATCCAAAAATGAGAAAAAAAAAACTTATAATGTTATATGCCCACTTACTTCTGCCATGGAGTAGAGCCAAATAACTTTTGTCTTTATTTGGGGCAAGTATTGTTTCAAAATAATAAGAAACAAAAAGTGTGCCTGTGTGGTCATGTGCATTTTCTATGAAAGAAATCCTTGAATTTATCAAAGAGATTTAACTCAAGAATTTATAAAAGCACTTGTATAAAAATGAGGAAAATTGTATAGCCTGAGAAGAAAATATAAGAGCATCAGAGAAAATGGCAAGCAGAAGAATAGAAAATATAGGGTAGTTGGAAATTTGTTACATTAAAGTCTATTATATTAATTGAAAAAGGCTTAATTTAGATAAGATTGCAGAAGAGTGATTAAAGGAATGTGTGGTCTATTTTCAGTGATGAGGGCCTAATTTTGTTGTTAATTCAACAAATGTCAGCCTGGACCTTCCTATATAAGTTAAGTGGTATGCCTACGATCCTTGGCTCAAGAAAAAAGTAGAACTTGGATCCATTTTTACTAAACTTTGATCAACTCATTTCCTATTGCTTATTTTTTCCTTCCATAATTCACCAGCTCAAAGAGACTCACGTTTCTGTTCAGGCTTCACATTGACGACTTGGCAGCTTCAAGTGTCAAAGAACTATCTGTAAACTTTCTTAAGGTTGAGCTCTGGAAAAGACAAGCATGGGGAACTAAATGCCTAGCACATCTATGGTACCCTACAGGCATTTTTTGGATGAAGGTGTCATTATTTATCCAAGACAACTGCTAACACTTCTTTTGAAATGAGATATCCTTCCTCTGATGTGTGAGAAACACAGGCAGGGCCCATTGTATTCCATCTAGTTTGGGGATCGAAGAAGGAAGGGGATTTGTTTTATGTCCATGAAGAAAGACACAATTAATTTGCAGGATTGCATATAACAGGAAAACTTTTTACATTGTAATACAACTATTGATGAATATTAGGTGACACAGTTAAAGTCTCAGCTTTCTTTCCACATTTTTCATTTTTTATTCTGGTTTTCAATTATGCTGGAAGGATGTATATAATATTCTTTAGAATTTCATAATACTAAAGATCTCTCTAATCATGACTAATAAAAGTCCTGTTTGAAGAACATAATGTTACTGAAACAGAAAATGTTACCAGTATTCTAAAATTGCCTTGAAATGATAATGACCCCAACCACCTGCTGTTTCTTAACAATTAAGGGATTACATGGTTAACATCAACATTATTAAAAATAGAGTCTTGCTATTTTTAAGCAAATGTAATGACAGGAGGTGAGCACTTTTGTTGCACATCGGGGCATTTAAAAGTTAAAGGTTTTTAAAATATAAAAACCTTAAGTTTTAGGGAAGGAATTGAACAGGCTTGATTTTCTCTGGAAAAAAAACAAAGAAATTAAAAATCAAAAGATTATGTTACTATCAGATCTTAGGTGATTTCTTTCTGTACCAGAGGCAAGAGGGTTTCTCACTGACTTACACCTAAGAAGTAATATTGCAGACGTGGGAAAATAAAGAATGCATTTACTTCTAAAATGCACCTCCCCAGCAATAATAATCAGAATTTAATTTGCATGTTTGGGGATGATCTTTCTGTTATTATGTACCAAAGAAATAAGTGCTACCTTACACACTGAAAGAAATGTGGCACATATGGAAGAGAGCATATTTCATTTATAATTTCAGAAAGCATCTTGCACAATATTCTTTCTTGTAATCTTATTTTCAACCTAAGGTAATCATCATCATCATCATCATCATCATCATCATCATCATGAACAGCTAATAAGATTCATTATCCTTATTGCATGATATTATTAGTCTCATTGCCATTTCCAAGGGAAAGAGTTGAAGTATCTATTAGCGCAATTGTTCCCTTATTCATTGGCTGTTGGCTTTGCCTAATTCTAAAGATCAGTAATCAATCGATGTCTGAATATGTCTTTTTTATAGTTACTATTTTGCTTATGAATATTTTATGGGATTCCTTATGAAAGTAGAAATTGAGAAAAAATTTAAAATTTTCACTTAATGAAAATTAGACTGTAAAACATACAGTTTTACAGGTTTGGGATTGACTTAAATGTATCTTATAATAACTTTACATTTAGAGGGTTAGAGGTTCCTCTGACTTAAAAATGTTGGTCAATACTATTAGCATATCCTAGAACAGATATCATACACGGCTAAATATATTTTACCAGTTTTATCAAATTTCAAATCCAAAGTCTTTCTTGGCATATAAAATATATATATATATATATATATATATATATATATATATATATATATATATATATATATATACTGGTATGTAAATGATACTCTGTCGTGTAGAATCCTAAAATATTGTCTATTTTCATGTTCAAAAATGCAATTGAATTTATTTAGCTTTATAATTTAATTAAAAAATCACATTGCAGCTACTTTGGGCTCTTTAAAAATGTCAAATATTAAATTCTACTCTGGCCTAGAGTGCTTCTGTATATAGAATTAGAAGGTAACATAGAGGTTGAAGGTTAAGTTTGCAATAATTTGATTAACTTTAAATGAATGCATGTGCCATTTAAAAATTTTCTTCCTTTTAAAAAAAAATCTAAGTTGCATTATCAAATTTACTTTCTATTAATTTATTTGCATAAATAAATTATCTAATTATTAGTTTCCTTCTATCTTTTACCTTGTACTTCTGTTCAAAGTCAGAAAAGTAAAACAAATAGTGGAGAGAGAACAATTATGAGGGAAAGAATGGGAGTATTGACTATTGAAAGCTCTAGCACATTTCACATATAAAACGAGGACAGGAGAAGTTGAGAGATGAGATGTCGATGAGAGTAATACGTTCTCCATGATTTTGATGAGCACACAAAGAATAATACAGATGGCTTGCTCCTCTTCGATCCTTTGTGGCTATAGAGGCTCTGCTTAGAGAAGTAGCCACTGATTATAATTAGTTGAAGACTTTGTTCCCAACTTCCTATCTTTCATATGCAAATTAATGGTTTCTATGACAAAAATAAAAGTCCTTGACAGTCTCTTGAAGAAAGATTCAAGCAAAACAAATAATCAGTTGAAATGAACAGCCGAAAGTTATGAAGAAAGGACACAGATTCTGCTTTTCCATCAAAACAGAGGAAACAGTTGGAAGACAATGCCTCTTTCAAAAGAACCACTTTATGACCAGAAGGTAAAGTGACAGTATTCAAGCAGTTTCTCATGAAATAGAAAGTCTGTGTAAGAGTGGGTAGTCTACAAAACCAATTATGCATGGCTCTAGCTTCATGCTGAACATTTTTCTTTTCATATTTACAGGTACATTCTGGAAAAAGCACATGTTAAAGTATTTCCAGAATTAGCATTTTCATCATTTCTTTCTAACAGTAGCATGTGTTGGGGAAAAAAAAGACAATACTTTAACTGCTCTTCTAGACAGGTAATTAGCTTTCCAGTCCTGTCTCACTTATGCTACTTGCTAATTTGATTGAGTTATTAGTGAGACTTTTCTCCCCATCTCCTACAGTTTTTTTTTTTTAATTTCTAAAATGTTTTTGGCAGATTTGATTTCTAAGATTTCTTTGTTTACTTGTTTCTTGTATATATTTATATTTATATCTACATATATATATATATATTCAGGTAAAGATAGAATGACTTCAAAATGTAAAGGGAGGGATATTTTTCTGGTATAGTAAGAACACTCTTAGGGATGACTGATAAAATTTTATGTATTTTAACTAGTCTAAAAGATACAAGCATCTAATATTTTAACAGATCCTACCTTTTTACTTGCATACTTATTTTTGCTATATCAGAAGTACTTCCTTTAAACATTTTTGCTGATATAAGTTTTATGAGGGACAATAATGAAAATAAAAATATATCACTACTATATTTACAGGAAGCCACCATTTGTTAACTATCTCAGATGTGTTGGGAACTATGAAAAATTTTATGTATATTATATTAGTGAATTCCTAGGGCATCCCACAAAATGGCTAATACTATTTCACTTTAACTGAAGAAAAATCTAGAGGAATGAATGTTACTTGTTCACAATCACATAATTTTCTTGTAACTGTATTTTAAAACTGAGTCTTTTCTTTTTTGCAAAATCCAATCTAGTGCAGCTAAAATGGCATTATTTTTAGAGAAATGTCTCAGTTTCTGTTGGAGTATATCTAACTACTAAAATACATGAAAAAATCTTAGAGACTAAGATGTTTGAATGAGAGGCTTCAATAGTAGCTGAGGTTATACCACACTCAGTGGTACAAACAACAACCATTTGCTATGCTCAAGGATGTGAGTGTGAGTAGTTCTGACAGGGCTTGGGGATAACTTGTTAGCTCCACGGTGAGTTGACCATAAGATGGGGTGGCTCAATTCTAGCCATAGGCATGGGGTGCTTCAGTTGCATTTTTAGCTCCCCTTTATGTCATGTCTGCGATGTCTGAATGTTCATGATGTCTCTTTTGCTCACCCATCCCCTGGGGCTAGAAGGCTTGAAGCTCTTCAGGCCTTTTTCCTTTTTCTCAAGTCCTATCTAGATGACTAGCTTGGCCTGTCCTATGGCAAGATTATCTCAGAGTAATTAAACCATCTTCTGCCACAGAACATGTTTTTGTAGGTCCAGACATATAAAGTCTTTGAGGAAACCAAACATTGAAAGCTCAAGAATTTCTACTGTGTCCCATAAAGGGCAAATGGGTCTCTTTTGGCCTGACCAGCAATGTGGATCATGATTAGAATTGATTGGATTTGTTTTTCTACAACTATACTACAGATATTCTCCTGCCAAAAGAAGAACCTCAAAGGTTAAAAAATCTCCAAAGGGTTGTCTTGGTAGGGCATGGAGACAGACAGAAGAGCCGGGACAGAAGAAATGCCCAGGCCAGAGATAGGTGGAGGAGAAGAGCTTCCATGAGATGTTCCTAGAATGGCCAGAGAGCTGTCCAGAGAAACAATGGTATCTAGCCTAATATCAGACTGGATTCATTCTCGATTAGGTAAGGAGATGTTGTCCTTCCCCTTTCTCTGCCTCAGCATTCCCTAAGCTGAACCAGTAGCTGCTTTGGAGAAGTACAGGCCAGGCCTTATCCTCTTTCACGCCAAGACCGTCTGCCCTTACTTGGCACAAAATTCACATATAATCATTTGTAGTTAAAAATGTAGTGATTGAGAATATATATTTTATACAATTTATAATAACATTGCACATTACTATATATACATATGCAGTTATCTATAATATATATGATGAATTATATTTGTTTGATATGTATATTTAGATTTCCAATTCTGTTTTTCAGTGCATTTAATTAATAAATTTAGGTGTGCAGATTTAGTACTTACTGTATTTATGAATCTGGTCTTAGAAAATAATTGTAAACTTTGGAATTGCCACGGATTTTTTGAATCTGCCGTATTTTCATTTTGAGTAGGAAGCATGTGTGGAGAAAGTAGTCACTTAATGGAGAAACCCAGACAATTCTCTGGGTAGCACAGATTCCATGAGGGGAGGCTATATGAGGCAAAGGCCAGGAAAGAAGCCAGGCTGACAACTAATTTCCAGTTCTTCGTTCTAAGTCTTTAGGAAGATCAGCCAAATATCCTGACCTTGTCCTTCATAAGACAATTATGTATCTATAATTTAGCCCATTTTTTCTTATCTACATAGTAGTTGCAATTAGGAGGTCTATTAGAAATATCCTATTTCTCTGTAGATACATAGGTTTGAGGTCAACTCACTGACTGAAAGTATCTTCTCTGAAAAGCCATGAGATGGCCAAACTAATGTTGTGTCTAAAATTATGCAATATCTACAGAAATGAAAATATTATTTTTATTCCCAGAACTTGTTACACCTATCAGAAACTGTCCTTTCATTCTGTCTGTCTGTATTAGGTCTATGAGTGATCCAGAGGGACTCAAAGCAACTGAAATGAAATTTCTCATATTTACTATAGTTGTGTTAGCCAGTGGAAGAGCTTGAAAAAACAAAAGATATATTTTAATATACAAAATTCATCTTGACGTTTCTAAGCTGGATGCCTTTTTTGTTTTTTTCCATTTGTTCCTATTTATCATTACCTGTTGATTTTCAAGGGTCCGTGCTGGCATTAATCTTTTGATGAGGTTACTTTATTTTAGATCCAGAGACTGGAACACATCATTATTTATTAATACATATAATTTATTTTCATTTAGCTTTTGGGTTCTTCATAGGAATGTGATTGCTAAATTGAAATAATAAATACAAGGACTGGCATATCATAAAACTATTTTTTCATGATGTTTCTGAAGTGCAAACACTTATAAGATTGTAAATCTCCTGATTTTGGATTCTGTCCTGCTGTTAGTAAGTGATTTTGGGCAGATTTCTATGAGTGTGTGTCACCTGAACTCCAGAAGGAACTAGAAGATTGTGAAGCTTGGTGCTGTTTACACATCCTTATATCAAAGATGATAAGGGACCAAATATAAAATATGCTTCCACTCATTGACAACTAGAATATTCATATTATTAAGCACTGGGAATTTAAAAAGCATATTCCTATGTATTTGGTAAAGGTTGAATTCATTTTTAGTGCAAAAGTTGAATTCTGCATGACAGTTAGGCAAACTCATGTCAAGTAAATAGGAAATATACTAGAGTTTGAGTCTTACATGCGTCCCCAATGCCCCATGTCCAAGGCTTGGTGCTTGGGTGGAGCTGGAAATCT
The DNA here is from genome assembly GCA_004027205.1 of Ctenodactylus gundi. Classification (NCBI taxonomy): domain Eukaryota; kingdom Metazoa; phylum Chordata; class Mammalia; order Rodentia; family Ctenodactylidae; genus Ctenodactylus; species Ctenodactylus gundi. Next base: position 30,427 of record PVKB01004645.1, read on the forward strand.
TCAAATGTGCAGTTTAGTGAAATGTCTTCAAGTCACTGAGTGCATAATTGTCAGACCCTACCCTGGCTCTGCAGTGAGCCCTTTTGTTCCAACTCGTGTTCATGATGTTCTGTGCAACAGGCCAGGTAACCATGGAATGACCCACCAAAAATTGTGAGCCAAAAATCAATAGTTTGTATTCCTAATTTGATTATCTGAGATATTTGTTATAGTAACAGAAAAGCTGAATACCACAATATGAACATAAAAGAGATCACTTTTAAAGAGCTAGTAACAAGTGAATAAATTAGAACATTTATTTTATTTGGAGTCATGAGACGAACAAACAACTGGCATCTCAAGCATGACTTTAGCATTGCGTATGTGTGTGACCTTCAATTAGTCATTTGAACACTGGGTCTACAATTGCAAAGATAACAGCTTTAGTCTCCGAAGAAAGCTGTTACATAATTGTAGCTTATAACTAGGTGTCTTTCCCATATATGTATTTCTAGATAGTATAGTGAGTAAAAAGTATTAAAACGGTATTCATTTTTGGTTTATCTCTTTGTTCACCTTCCATATGCTTAGTATACTTTCTCAAAATGACACAGATAACAGAAACACACAATATAGAAAAGAAAGTTGCTATTTCCTTGAACTTACTAAAATTATATAAATTTACACTTCTACTCTGATGATTGTCTTATACTAGAATAATAGGTATAGTTTCATCTTTTAAGTGAGATTAGGGGACAAGAGACTCCTCTTCAAATAATTTCATGTCTTTTCATTCTATTGCTTTTAATTCCACCTAAATTTGTGACTTTCCAATTTCTGCATTGTAATTCTGGGCAGAAGAGAGGAAAGAAGTTCTTTGAAAATCTCTATTTTGCTCAAGTTCCCAAGACTAGCATGGAGAGGAGTTACCCCATCCATGTAACTATTGGTTTCTTATAACTCATAGGAAGTTCTTGATATTTATAGAAAGACTAAAACAGCCCCAGAGAGTGCAGCATGTAGCTACAACCCCAGAATATATGTTTTCTTTTTTGCATTTCAGTTGAGTATCTTTCAGAAAAAAGGGTCAGTTAAATCCCTTCCTAATGTATGGCGTCTTAAAATTGACTCAAGAAATGTGCTTTTGAAAGTAATTGGCTATTGTTCAATACATTAGCATATGCTTAATTTTCTTGTAAATTAAAAATAGTGATTTGACTTACTAGTAATGATATCTTAGTATTTAACAAAGAGTGATATTCTGATTTAACTTCTTGGTAAGCAGATAGTTACAAATGTTGCTATTATTAGAACTTTTAAATCTCTGCAATTGATATTTTATCAGCAACTTAATACCTTAATTCAAACCTGAGTTATTCAATTTTATTTAAATATGAAGCTGTGAGAGTATTTTATTTTTTAAAAAAACAAACCTTGGTTTGCTTTCTTTTGTGACTCTAATTACTATTTCTCTGCTTAGAATTCTATTTAGAAAGTAAGAAAGCATGTGTATGAGCAGACTTTTGGGACTTGGCACAGAATTGTTTTAAAGGATTTGAAGAAAGGAAATAATTGGCTTCTATGAGGTAGAAGCAGATGAATGTGCAAAAACAGTGAAGAGTATGTGGCCAGAGCTGCTGAGTCAGTTTTATCATTCAGTTGGGAACAGAAAACAGAATCAGATTCTAATAATTTTTTCCCAAAGTGTGATCGGTGGACCACCAGTCCTGCAGAAATTTTCAGAAAAGCAAAACAAAACAAAAAACCCCTAGATTCAGTGGTCATATAAGCTGAGGAAATGTTTATGATATATATCTTCCTTTCTGGAGATTAATAAATCTTCAAGTATTAAAAGTCCTGAGAAGTTTGCCAAAAATCTGAGAGAGTTCACATAAAATTTATTTCCCAAGCTTTTTCTAAATAGAACTTGAAAAACAAACCCCACTATTGACATCTCATTGGATGGTTTTTAAAACTGTCTCTTAGAGTCCACTAGGAGGAAACAGTGTCACCTTCTTGCCTACCTTACTCGCTGACTTTGGTGGAGGGTGGGGAGAGTGAGAGGGCATTAGTGGGAGAACAATCTGTCTATCTAGCGAATATTAAACTTATTTAAAAACTCTTAGTCATTTTCTTAAAAGGACACTGAGGTCTTCTAGAAATGAGATTATTAGGTTAATGTTGATAATGACAATAAAAAAGCTAAAATTAGTATTTTCATTGTTGGCGGCTGTCCTGAGCTCATTAGGTGCTTCCCATTTCGTAAGTATGAAAGGAATCAGAGAGCAGGTACCTTGCCCAAAGCCATTCCCCATTCCAGGAAGGCGGCACGTTCTGAGCGAAGGCTGCGTCTAGCCCACAGCCTGTGGGGTTTATTGCGCTTCACCTCCTTCTCCTTCTGTGGAGGTGGACAGAGATGTAGACACGGTACGATGCATTGCTGAAATAAGAGTACCATTAAAAAATTGAGAAAATGCAATGGAAATTTAAATAAGTACAAGGTAGTTAAAGGGTACATTAACTTCAGACTGTACAATGTAGTAGTTTAGAGATAGAATAATTTAACTTCGTTGGAAGGGTAGTATGTATGATTAAAAGTAAGTAGCTATGTCTTCTTTCTCTATGAAATTACCAGCAATTTGGCAGAGCACCATGGGGTCTGAATTCAGGGTCATTGTTCCCACCTGGAGAACCACAATCCCCTGTGAGAGGCTCCTTGGCGCCTTCTCCAGGTAGAGTGTGAGAAAAGCAAACGGCATGTTGACTTTTTCTAACATTTGTTAATAAGCCCAAATATGTGGAAGCATGGTCCTTACACTTCTAAAATTGAATATTGAAATATTTGGTGAAACTAGAATTTTAAGAATTAAAACAGTACATTTTCTTTGAGCAGTTTTTTCTATGTTTAGTGCTTCTATGAAAACACACCGGCATCTAATTTTCTGATCTATCAAGACATAAGACAGTCGAGATTCTCAGATCTATACCTAGTCCTGGTTTCATTTTATGTTAACCCTCATTTCTTGAATCTCGTTTCTCCAAATGTTCTCAGAATTTGCTCTAGATTCTTGTTTCTTTTTATTGGCACTCCACAATGGTCTTGTTAAGAGGGATGGACTTTGAATATGTTGACTTTTACATAGAGTGATAAGTTTCAGAGAAGAAAATTGTAAGAACAGAACTGGTTCCTGTAGAACTGGTTTGAAGCCTCCAACTATGTGACCAGTCTGAACTGAGATGCTGCTGGCATACAGTATTTACTGGATATCAAAGATAAGACTTAAAAAAGGAAGTAAAATAATGAAATATATTACTAATGAGTCATTAATTACATGTTAAAGGTATAATTTTCTGGATATAGATACATGTGGCTATGTGAAATAACGTTATCAAAATAATTCCAGTTGTATTTGAATTTTTAAAAATCTTCAGAACTGTAAATAGTATTGTAGTTATATTTATAACTATATTTTATTAAAGCTTGATGCTTAGAAATTATTATACAGTTATACCTCTTTTCTCTTCTGCCAGAAAAACATTCCAAGTTTCCAGCAGAGGCCTAAAACCATAGGCAGTACCTGGCCTTTTCTATATTATTTTTTTCTGTATATGCATACCTGTAATTAAATCTAATTTGTGAATTAGGCAGTCTGAGATTAGGAAAAAATACAATGGTTAAAAAAAAAACCAATTGTAATAATAAAATACACCATAATAAAAGTTAAATATGGTCTCTCCCAGCTGCTGTGGCATGTGTAGTGTGGACAGCACGGATATAGTGGGCACAGGTGTGACTCATTATTGGAGTGGGATAGAGATTGTGAGAGCTTTAGTGGCAGTTGAAAGCTTATGAATTGTTTATTTTGGGGATTTTTCTATGAATATTTTCAGACTGTAGTTGACCATAGGTGACTGAAAGTAAAGTCATGAATGACAAAGAGTAAGTGCCTTAGTCTTTTTCCCCTCACTAGTGCAGGATACTCAATACCCACAATGTAAATGAGAGAGAGTTTGATTAGTTCAGATGTCAGAAGCCTCAGTCTATGTGTGATTGGTTGGCTCTAAGACAAAAAAACCATGATAGCGGAAAGGTCTCTGGTGGAAGACAGTGGTGTAATGCCCAGCATCTGGGGAGCAGAGAGAGAAGGGAAGAGCTGGGACAAGAATGTACCTTTCCCAGTGACGCCTTGGGTGGCCTGCCCCTTCTGACAGGCCCGACAGTGAATATGAGACTTTTTGGACCTTTTCGGTCTGAACTACACCAACAAAGGAGGACTACTGAATTTACCCAATGAGTGAAACAAAACAAGACGACAACATATTGTGTTTGAGGTTAACTTCAAAGTTGGAATCATCTTACAGAATAAAATCTAATGTATTGTTAAACAAGAAATTCTCAAATAGAGTTAAAAATAGTCCCAGAAGCATCTGGCTCTGGCTACTTAATAAAAGGCACATGTGCACTAAAGGACTGACAATTTAATAATCTTACTTTGGTTAATGTAACATTTTTCTTAAAGCTACCTTGTTGAAAAAATGTCCTGTGTGTGGCCTTTGAATATCATCAGCTTTGGTTCTTTTATTCCCACAAGATTTCAAGTTATTTTAGCATGGGTAACTAAATCCTATTATCTCTGCATTTTTGTTTGTGTTCTCATACTTCTTTTTAAAGTGGTAGGGCCAAATCTAAAAATGTATCTTTTGATGGTTTCATCTGTGTGCTCTGCTTCTGAAATTGAGTGTACTAATGCTTATTACTCACAATTTCTAAAATACTTTTATTGGCATCCTAGACAAAGTTCTTAATTTTTCTTATTGAATATAAACAATAAAAGAGGCTATTCCTGTTTTTTCCAAGAAATCACAAATAGGAGACTACTAATATTCAAATAATTTTGAATAACAGTTGAAATGTACATAGTAAATGTGGTTCCAAGTCATGTAGCTACAACTTTTACCCTAACCTCACCCAAACTGATTCTACTGTTAAACACACGGGATGTACTTGACCTTGTTTACTGAGACTAAATGCCTAAGAATACACTTGACATTCTACAGAACCAGGAAATATTTTAAAACTTAATAATATTTTAATGTGCAAACATTATTTAGATTGCTGATTGTTGAATTATACAGCAGAGGGAAATAATTAAAATATTTTTTGCCATTATTAATTTCTCTTTAAAATAGAAAAGTGTAGAAAACAGAGCACAATACAGCTGCAACAGAAAGCCCCAAATTGGTTTCATTGATGCTATTCTGAATCATATGATAGCTTCCTACAATGCAGTTCACTTTAGCCTGATTGTGCTGGAACAGGTTTTCCTGAAAGACTCACTGTGGCCCAAGTGACCTATTTTGTTTCCTTTCTGTGTCTAAGGCTTTTCATTTGAAACACTATACCTTGGACTGCGAATGTGATTGACATAAACGGACATGACCTAACCCATTTCTCCTCCCTGTTCTTAGCCTTGTCTCTTTAGACTCTAAATCCATTTCTCAAGGCCTGAAAATGCAGAGGAGCGGCCAGACATGCTTTCTGCCCCTTTCTTTCCTTGGACTTGTGTCTGCATCCCTAGAAAGTCTTCTGAACTTTCGGTGCATCTTGTTTCTAGGCTTCAGCAAATCCTTTTGGAGTCAGCCAATAACAAATTGTGCTGGGGCCAAAGCTGCTTCTTTTACATACAGTATTTTATAACAACCTCCATGAAATCCTTAAAGGTAGATAACCTGTCTAACTGAGGGCATGTCAGTGGTAATTAATTGTTATTACTCAGCACTCTCGGTTGCCAGTGCTAGAAAACAAATTTACATCGGTGGAAATAAAAAATGGGAGAGTGATTTATTGACATAACATTGAAAAAAACCTCAGAGATCCCCATTGACTTAAGAGTGACTCATTCATGAAGCACCTGTGATGTTTATCAGTACTGCCTTGCTCCTCACTGCTTCGTCATGCAGACTGTCTCCCTGTGGTGGCTGCTGCTCATCACATCTTGGTGCTTCTTTTATTGTCTTTTATGAAAGGGGTAAGCTCCATTTTTAGCAGTTTCCAAAAAGTCCTGGGGCTGGTTTTCATAGGACCAATTACAGTCCCATAGACACCTGTGATGCTCACAATGTAGAATGGGGTCAGCTAAGAGCCACCTACCAAATACACGGTTTAGCATAGTGGTGGGCTGGTGTCCAAAGTTAACTGGGAAGCTGTGACCAGAAATGGTACCAGAAGTTGACACAAGGTAGTAGTCACCAGTTGTGTACCATGGAGGACACTGGGATCTGAGTCCAGGCTGATGTGATGACTACTACTATTGATGTTATGATATCCAGCTTCATCCTTGCTTTGTTATATGTTTCTACCAAACTAAGAGGCTCCTTTGTCCAAAAGTTTGTGCTCAACCAATTTAGTTAACATTGTCTTCCTAGTCGGAATCTTTCCTTTCAGCAAAATAATAATGCATTTTTGCTGTTTATTAGTTTTAAAATTCACAACAAATGGATGAGTAAACTTGGAAGTAAAGGCCTTTCCTTCTCTTTTGAGTAGCACATTGTAGATAGTGACCAATGTGAGTCACAGACTAGATGCTCTTTAGGAATACTACAGCTTATATTCAGCTTTTGTGTTTGATCAAAAATACATCTTAACTTTGGAGTAATGGATTGTTCTTAACTTGATGAACAAATGCCCTTGATCTTTCTAACATACCACACTGAAAAATGATCAAATGTTTAACATCAGATAGATTCTCAAAATTTAAGCATTATTCTCAAAAAATTGTGGTAGCTCTTAACTTCAAACAAACATAAATTTTAATATACTTGCTTTTCTGTAGCTTTTTAGGAAAAGAATACTCTAAGTATTTTAGAAGTAAAACACAAATGGTTTCTCTATTCATAGTAAGAAACATCAGGATTTGGGTCTAGACAGATTTTGAGTTTAGTATTTTAGATATATAAACCTGGGCAATTTCCCTTTTCATCCCTCCTCTTTGCTACTGTGTAGTTTGTTAAGGTCAAAGAGGGTAAATCCCATTTTTGGCATTCTTTATTACTGAAGCCTCTTGTAAGGGTGGAGGATCAGCCAAAGATGACTTATAGACACTGGGTAGAGACCAAATGTACTTTTTTGGTGTGTATGGGCTAGCTTGGCTCATTGTTTCTGTTGTGTTTTTATCAATGCCTGATTCTGACTTTCTTGATATGAAATACTTTCTTTGAAAAGATGACTCTGACGAGAATTTTGCTTGAATTATTTTGATAAACATTTGCTCAATACCTGGTTCCTAGATTTGTTATACTTTTGTTCACATTATTTCACCAACTGTGATGTACAATCATCGTAGTACCTACCGCAAAGGGTAACTGCATGTTTAAGGAATTGCATGTGCAAAGTTTATGAGTGATTTTCTGTAAAAGTTAGCGCTTATTCGTCATTAGAAAATGCAATATGAAGATGAACAAGATTTGTCATTACTCCCTAGGTATGCTTACCTAATTGTGGGAGAAAGCGACACATTCTTAAACGACACTACTGAAATATAGAGTATGTGCTAAAACAGAGGTAAATGGACTCATTATGGTACAGAAGACAATTAATTTTCATTTGAATTAGCAACCTCTTCAGACACATTGATCGGCTGCTGCTGATGGAAGTACAAGAAGTGACCCGATTACCTACTTATTTTACATAGTTGAAATTGTAGTTTTGTGTTGGGTCACTATTCAAATATTCCTCTCATCTCTACCCAACAGGATGGTCGGCTCTGTGACATCAGGAACTAGTAAAAGTACTCTTTGGTCACTTCTTGGATTGAATAAGTAAAAATTATATACAAAAAAGCATCAATTAAGAATTTTGAGTTGAATAAGTTAGACGGATAGCATTAATATATGGTATCTATAAAAATATATCTTGCAACGAGGTCCTTATATGACTGGATGTTGATAACCAACTTCCGAGATGAGTTGTTAAAAAAAAGGGCATGGCCTTTTTCCATGAAGTAACATAAAAGTTGTTATTGTTGAAATCTCTGGTAAAATATATTCTTAGGACATTAAAAAAATGCTTTGACATCATCTAGGCACAGGTGGAGTAGAATAAACTTGCATCAGGTAGCCCCAAGTTCAGATTTTGTGTTCAGAATTGTGCCCTGATCTGAAGAGATAAGTCACAGGGCTGTGACTGGAAAAGGTATAGTCTTGTTTGCAGCTGCTCATTTCTCTCTCTCGGCTTCCAGACTGCCGTGGGGGAGCAGCCAGCATCAGCCGGCCTCTCCTACTGGTCCTTTTGTATCTTGGAGACAACTGGCTATAGACTGAACTTTCTCAAACCGTGTACTAAAACAAAACTTTTCTCTTTTAAGTTGAAAGTACTGTGTGTCTTGCCAGGAATTTTGTCCCAGCAGTAGAAAAGTGACTAATACAGATCATGAGGATGAAGAGTGCTTGTCCACAAGGACAGTTAACCCTCTCTGAATTTTATGAAATAGCTTCTTCCTCTCTCTCTTTCTCTCTCTCTCTCTTTCTCTTTTGGTACTGGAGATAGAACCTAGGGTCTTCCCAAAGACCTATATTCCCAGCTCATTTTATTTTTAATTTTGAAACAAAGTCTCACTAAGTTTCTCAGGCTGGATTTGAATATGGGATCCTCCTGTCTCAGCATTTTAGAGTGCTAGGATTACAGGCAACTCTATCTTTTGTACAATGAGAAGTTGATTTCAAATATTTTCCTTTAGTACACTCATCATTATAGGAAAAAAAGAAAAGAAAAAGGAAGTATGTATCCTAGAATCTGAGAATACAAAATTTAAGACAGAGTTTCTATTATGATCTTGAGCAAGTCAATTTTTAACATTTTCCCCGTTTTATTAGTATGCATATATGATACCCTATGGTTAGACTAAACTTGAGAATTTTGTGCACATTTGTAGTGCAAGAGTAATTCTTTTAAATTCAGTGTGTGTCAACTTTCTATTAAAATGAGGTTAGTAATGATATTTTTTTGGAGTTATCATTGATACTAAAATTAGTCACCCTCAGCAAATCCTTCTCACACAGCAAATGACATCTGCATGTTTTTTCCAGAACATGATATGTATTCTAACCTTATATCTAGCCCTATTGTTTTTGTGTTACCTTTCCAGTTTTTTATACCTACAATATTTCTTTAATTCAAATTAAAATGTACTTCATTTTAATCTTTACATTAAGAATTTGTAGCTATCCAATTATCAACCTTATGTGTTTTTAACATTTTATCATAATACACAAAATAAGTATATAACCTTAAAAATAGTTACATGTGTATTATACTAAATTACTTCATATACTGTCAGATTGATGGACACCATATGTTCGAGTTACTTTTTTGTTTCTGTGACTCAATACCTGGCATCCACAAATTTAGGGGAGGAAAGGTTTATTTTAGCTCACAGTTTCTGAAGGTCACAGTGCACTTGGGAGTGGCAGGCAATAGTGGAAGCACATGGCAGAGGCGGAGGTGGAGGCAGCTCCTTGACATCACAAACAGGAAGCCAAGTCGAGGCAAGCTGAGTCTAGTCTTTCAAAGAAGGCAGGAAGCAGCTTATGTATCCTTCCTCAGTCTCATCCCAGTGATCAACCCCTTGTGGGTCCAGGTGTGGAAGGTGCGGTAAACTACTACATGCCTGTAATCCAATTTACATGCATGTAATCCACTCCTCTAGACTAGGCCCAGTCTCCCAACAGCACATGGTCCCATAGGAAATCCATAACTTCTGAATACATGAGACTTTTGGGGGACATTCCAGAACCTGTCACAGACATACGTTTATTGATCACTTTCTGTTTGGAGCCTGAAAGTCAATCAAAACTCTACATGTCCAAACGTAAAGCCAAGAGTCTATATTGAAGGGATAAAAAAGAACTATGCAATAAATGAAGCCAGGCTAACCATAGCCATTAATTATTAGGCCAAACCTATGTTTATCTGGCTTACCAATTCAGAAATAATTTTTGCTATAAGTTGATTAGACATTTTTGGTACCAAAACCATAAGAATGTTTAGCCACAGAAAACAACTGAAGTACTTAATATATGCATAGTCCACATATATACATGTACTTATAATACACATATAAGTATATACAATATACATGCATGCACATATGTATGTACATATATAAGTGGAGAAAGAAAGAAAGCTCCACTGAGACCATAAAGAAAAACAGGCAAATGGCGAAGACAGAGTGAGGTACGTTTCCTTGTAACATTGTGTGATACATGAAAAAGTTTAATATTTGTGTCTGCAAGATAAGCTTCGGCAATGGTCCTGAAAGTACTCTCCAGTGATGGTAAGGGGCAGATTTGCCTCCTTAAATAGTTAGCACAATGGTACCTCATCTGACCTTAAGAAAATGCCAAGAAATTCTCTAGAAATAGAATTATAGAATGATAACCTCTTAAAATGATAGTCTTTCTGTAAAGGTTCTGCTAATCACTTCCATTTCTCAGTAGAAATCAATACCTAACAATTATTTAATTGGTAAATGCCGTGCGACCCAACCATCTTGATGAGGTCCTCTATCCAGGAGTTTCATCCTTTGGGAAAATAAGGATGAGCCTCAGGAATAAGGAATTAATTGTAGAAGATAATGAGCATAGTTCCAATCATGCTGAGAGGGAGTGAAGATGGAATAGAGAACTTAAATCTCAAGGTTCTGATTTATGAACTTTATTAATTAGCATATAATTTAATTAAGCATGACATGGAACTAGGTACTATATCAAAGACATAGACTAAACTTAATAGGTTCTGAAAGAGAAAAACTTGAAACTGGAATCTGGTCTCGAGACTTTCACTTAGAGGCTGAGTGGGAGGAGCTCTACATCGTGTTTGAAAAGTCTGAAGATGATTTCAAAAGGTTTCTTTGTCATGTGCTCTAACTTCTCCTGTCTCTTGGCCCAAATGCAGCTTCAGGGCCTCATATCAGAAAACAGAACAGGGCGTCATCTTTTCAAACCCCTTGATTTACTTGTGTTAAAAAAAAAAAAAAAAAAAACAGCACCAGCACCAGTGATGCTCTGATCAACCAAATGAGCATGCACAAGTCCTATTGCCGAGATCTAAATGCGGGCAATGCCGCTCTGTAACTACATTGTTAGGCAAAATATTAATCTCTCTAGACTTCTAGTTTCTGGGTATGAAAATTGCGACACAGTTGCCTGTCTCCTAGAGTTGTTTTGATGAAGAAATGAGATAAGGAATGACATGTGCTTAGCAGAGGGCACTAACCCCTGTCAAACAGTCAGTAAATAACTGGATGGCAGTATTGTTAAAATATTATGACCACTATTTCTGGCCCACATTTTAGAGTTAGGCTATAGTAAAAATGTGGCCATATTAGAGCAACAGAGTGAAAGTATGTCTGGGACAAGTTCTGAACAGCCAGGGGCATTTGACCACACTAGAGGATGTGCTCTGCATTATTCTGTATGTATGTGTTGAGGACCATGTCAGAATATCAGAAAAATTAGTTCAACGTGACCATTGTTAATATTTTATGCTGACTACATTAATAGAGATTCAAAAGGAAGTAAGTCAAGTTCTTTTTTTAAAGATGAATTTCCTTTCAGTGGGGAAGAAACACAAGTGTGTAAGTGCCATGAAAGTGCATTGGCAGCACACAGGATGGATTCTTCAGGTGGAATGAAAATAAACAGAATTAATGGTCAGGTGTTTTCCAAGTGTGTAAACTGAGGATGGGTATTCTAGGCAGCACAATGTCAGTGTGGAGTGATCTTCTAGTGTCAGAAGCCCTTTGTGCCCTGTGAACACCTGTGTGCATGTGGGAGGTGTCTACAGATAAGGCAAAATTCAGGCTGAGGAAGACCTTGAGATATCCAGGTGATGTAATCCAACCTTTGCTTAGTAAGTTAACTTTGTTAGAAATAAACAGCTTTTTTCACAGCTGAAGAAACAGTCAACAAGGTGAAGAGACACCATACCTAGTGGGAAAAGATCTTCACCAGTCATACTTCAGACAAGGGATTCTTATCTAGAATATTCAAAGAACTCATAGCCATAAAACCCCCTAAAATAAGTGACCTCATCAAGAAGTGAGCAGCTGAAATGAAAAGAAGCTTCTCAAAGAAGTAGGCAGGGCCAACAAGCAAAAGAAAAAGTATTCTTCCTCACTGGCCACGAGAGAAATGCAAATAAAAATAACATTGAGGTTTCACCTCATCCCAGTGAGAGTGGTCTACATCAGGAACCCCCCAAAACAAAAATTATCGGTGAGGATGTGGGAAAAAAAGGACTCCACTGCTGGTGAGAATGCAATCTGGTACAACCATTGTGGAAAACCGTCTGGAGATTCCCGAGAAAGCAGAGAATAGATATTTCATTTGATCCATCTACTGTGCTACTGGACATGTTCTCAAAAGATATAAAGTCAACATACCAAAAAGATATGCATAGCCAGGTTTATAGCAGCACAATTATAATAGCCAAATCCTGGAAAAAACCTACTTGCCCATCAATAGTGGAATGGTTAAAGGAGATGTGATACCTATATACAATGGAATATTATGCAGCCATAAAGAAAGGTAGACATGAAGTTTTTGAACAAAAATGGGGCTACCCTGGGTCAACAATTCTCAGTGAAATAGACCAACCACAAAATACTGACTATAAACAGGTGTCTTTCTTATAACAACTACAAAAATAATGGCCTCAGAAGGCCCCAGCATGAGTCACAGGGTAGAAAGAGGGGCAATGGTTAGGTAGGAAAGGGATGAACCGCTGAAAAAAGGGTGGCCAGAGATGCTCATGGATTCTCCATTGGTTCACATTCTAATGTGTTATAAAATTTAGAATTAACATATATACAGAAGAAAAAGGCAATAAATACACAATGATCACAAGGTGAGAAATTAGGGGCAGGAGACAAGCTATTTCAGGTGTGTATTAGGGCTAGGGATGGAGGAAAGAAGAGGTTGTTGAGATTGGCAGGTAGTCAGTCATCGACAAAATCTAGGTATATTCCAGGAAGATTCTGGCAGTAGCGTGCAGAGGATTGAATGAGTAAAAATGAATATGCCAATTATCTGTGTATGAGAAGTTTCATACTCAAAAGAAGATTGAAATAGTAGATTTGAATGTGCCAGGGTCTTCGGTGGAAGAATCTTTTCCCTATAAAACAAAAGACTTGTAATGTTAATTGGCAGAAAGAAAGAGTAGAAGGAGTCAAGAGGCACGTGAGATAGAAAGTAGCAAAATGGTGAGGGAAGTTCCAGAAAAAGGAGAGTGATGCCAGCAAAGCAGGTGTCAGAGGTTGTGTTGGGATAGGTGGGGGAAATGTTTCTCACAGTAAATTAAAGGAAGGATAAATTTGTATTTATAAGAATGATCTTACCTCTTTTTTGATAAAATTGATATGCTATACCCAGGAAATTTTAACATACAAGGAATTTACTCAGGGCACAGTATCATATGAGCATGGGTAAGAAAGATAAATATATTTTAGAAATGAGAAGAATTGCCACTAGTTGTGTTGTTTTATGGCTGTGTTTTCCTTCTATTTTCAGGTAGAAACACCAAATCTTGTATCAAATCTAATTTAAGTTCTATAAGCCCTTGAATTTAGTGTATTTCCATATACTGTCTCTCCATGGTTCTGAATTTATTTATATGTTATTGTATTAAGATTTTGAGACGTATCTCCTTTATTATAAGGAGAGCGCAGTTCTTTTTTTCAGGAAGTAATGGGTAACATGTGAGTAAATACTGGAAGTGTTTCAAAACAAGTGTGCACATGGAAGAGGATGGGGCCATATTCTGGTCACTTAAATATGATTTTAAAAAGAAGCTATCAGAGCCCTTTGAGGCATCTGGAAGATAAGAAAAGACCTGTTCATCCCGCCAGGCATTAACCAAGAACCTGTAGTGCCTGGGAGAGAGGGGAGAATCCCAAGGCACTCACAGCTTTAAAGACTAGTGCATTACACGTTTTTTCTTCAGTAATTCAATTAAATCAAGTTCAGATTCTCCTAAGACCGGTTAACCTCAGCCCCCATCTGTTCCTCTCTGTTGTAAAACTACCCATCATGCTAAAAGATACAATTCCCTCTTGATATTGTCATAAATTGACTAAATCCAAAAGCCAACAAAGGTGACATGAAGTTTAGCACCATCCTTTCTAAGAGACTAAGTGCCTGTATAAATCTCTAGACATGGAAAGACACAGAAAATTATTTTTTCTGAGCCTCTGATTAAACGCTGTAAATTAAGTAACTGCTACAACTGAGATTTGTCCTGCAGAAGGGTTCGGAACTCCAGCGAGGGCTTGTTGGAGCTAAAGAAAGGAATAAATTGTATCCGAGAGGGCCGTACATTTTGACAACGAAGTAAAATATGACGAGTGTTCCAGAGATAGGAGATGCTACAAAGGCTGCCTTGCTTTTTCTGGACACTTCCGGGGAGGGGTTTTATTTTTTGAGAGGTTTTCGGTGACACTTCAAGGGCTGCGGGGACATTTGAGCACTGCGTAGCTAGGAGCAACTTCTACCTGTAGCCCTTCCGATGAGTCTGAGGATGCAGAGCACAGGAACCGAGTGAACCTCTGAACAAAGCCATTTCCCCTTACTTCCTTTACATTTGAGCACAACTTCGTTGTATCTTTTAGCATTTCTTCTTTTCATCAGCATCATCGAGGTGGTTCTTCCTAGCTCCCTTTGGGCAGGTCACGACATGCCTCCCCTCCAAGTCACCCAGGTCTCCCCCTCCTTTCTGATGAAAGGAGGAGACAGCCCTTTGTTTGCCAACTTTCTGTGGGAGCTGAAATTCCCGTTGGGCCATAATTGGTAACCAAAGCAGAAGGCTTAGCAATTAAATCCCCAATGAAAATATATGAATACAAGCAGAAATGTTATGGGCTGGTTTTTGACTAAACTTCTGCCAGCTCTTGCAATGTTTTATGAAGAGATGCTGGCATATTCCATAAATCTCGACTGGCTGGTGTCCAGGAGAAATTATCACCAGCCCACTGGAGGATCTCTAGCTTCTTCTTGGGAGAGAGAGGGGAGGAGGAGCCGTTCTGGTTCATGCTGAGTTGTGCATTATACATTAAATTAAAATATATGTTTCACCCATTTAGCAGTCTGAATAATAAAAGCTGTATACAGCTGCAACAACTCTGCTCTATGCATTTTAATGACCGATTTGTGAATATACTAGAATTAGAGCTGCTATTCAAATATTTTCCTATTTTAAGAAGTCACAAATCCCTCCCTTTAAAAATGCACAGACAAACACTTTATAATCTTTTAATAATTTGTACTAAAGAGTTTTAAAGCTTAGGATATGTGGAAATTATTTGTTTTAGGACCAGTAAATACAATGGGCTTGTCAATATGGTGTTCAAATAACTGTCAAAATATTTGGAGTGTCTCTAACAAAGGGAACCTAACTCGATTTCTGCATTCAAATGAATTCCAAATAGAAAAAGTGATATACAGTTCAAAAGGCAGCATTAGACTATAAAGCACCTTTCCGTTTCTCCTAGGAATTATGATCTACTGCTCAAATAGACTTTTAAATGGTTGCTGAGTTTCCAGGCTTCTCAGATGTTCATGCTTAAATCAGTTTGAACTAGTTAAGTAGAGTCACAATTAGAATTGTAATTTCTTTTCTGTCTGTTTTTAACCAATTGTGAAGAAAGCTAATAAAAATTGAGAAATGAACATCTGCACCCTTTAATATGATAACTAGAACTTAGAAGGGTGAAACAATGGTTTATTAACTTCTGGAGTTTATTTTTCTAAACATAATGCCAGTTTTGACTTCAAGCTTTTTATTCTTTATGTGGTAACTTTTAAACTGTAGCCCGAAGAACTTCTCTAATGAGCTCTAAAAATCAGGAGGTTTGTACCTGGCTTATAAGAAAAAGTGACATAGCAGAAGTAGTAATATAATATCTTCAGTATCTCACCAGAACTTGGAAAGATATTTATTATCTAAGCAACCAAAGCTTAGGATACTTATGAGCTGTGTAACAAAAGTCTTGGTAATTTACCATTAGAGCAGATACATGCTCTTGAGTTGGTGAGGTGTCCGTAAGACATGAAGATCAGCACAATCTTTGGTAGAACAGAGGACCTGAAATAATGTCATTTACTGTTTGTTCCTATCAACCTAAAATAACCCTCAGTTTTTTATTGCTCCTTCTAGGATCTTATTTTACCAAGAGTGGTTGTTTAAAAAATTTGAAATTTTTAGAGAGCAAGAAGTGAGATTTTTATTCGCGAATGTATCTGTGGTTTGTAACACTAGCAATTCAATCTCATAAATAGTTTCTTTTTATTTGCTTGGTTTAAAAATGTATAAACTGACCCTATATTTGTCACAAGGATCCATCTGGGAAATCTCATCTGGGAATCACTTTTTTGTTTTTTAGAGCAAGGAATAGCAAACATTTTCTGTAAAGGGTGAAGCCGGAAATAATTTGGACTTTAAAGACCCCTTGCAGACACATGCAGCCATAATTACTCACCTAGAGAAAAGAGTCAAAAAAAGACTCATAGACATTACGACATTATGTAAACAAATGTGTGTAGCTGGTGGGGTTTATCCATGGACTCTCACTTTCCAGACATATTCTAGACAGCTCATTTTCTGCTAGTATTTGCAGGAGAAGATTGAAGAAAATGATCAAGGCAATCTCTTGTGAAAATTGTCATAATTTTTCTACCAAGAGTTAATAGAGCAGCTCCTATTTTTTTGACCAAGATAACGATTTTGTTGGGTCTATAGTTTATTTTAAAAAATTACAAGTAAAATAAACTTTTTAGCATTACATTATTAATATACATAATACATAATACTACCCTGGAGAAATTTGAGACCATATGTAATTTCAGGTTTTCTAACAGCTCCATTTAAAAGGTAAAAAGGAATAAGACTAATTTGAACAAAATATTTTTAACTCATTATGTTTAAAGTATTATCTTTTGCCCTATAATCAACATTAAATTTATTAGTAAGATATTTTATGATTTCTATAAAACAAACCTTTGAATTGTGCATATTACACTTACAGTATATTTCAACTTGAGTTTATCACATTTCAAATGTTCAGTGGCCCCATGTGGCTAGTGACAGTTATCTTGGACAACACTGGAAAAAATTTAAGAATATAGAACTTTCACTCTCAAGGACAAGTGAAGTAGAACATAGGACAGATAAGTGCTATTTCTGATCTTTAATAACACCAAATTGGTAGCAAATTAAAAATTCTTCATAACAGAATTTGAGAAATTCACTGCCAATCAAGAGACCCTACACTTAGAGTAAAATCTCCTGCCAATTGCCTTAGAGACCACAAGAGGAATTTAACCACATAATCAATCACTTGAAATGCCAGGGCTCATTGACGACAGTTATTTTATTCGCCGACCACAGATGAAAAATTCCAACCCCAAGAGAGAGGAGAGAAATGAGAAAAATTGTATGGCTAAAAGACAGCTGAAAAATCATGGTGTTGGTGGTACATGGCTGGTATATGCCCCTTCTTGAAGTAGCCACACTCTAAAAGTTGAACAGGGTCATCACCGAGCAAGGGATATCTCTGCAAGACTCTACCAATTGTCCTTTCCTGTTGCTGCATGGTCTCTGGCCAAACACCCCAAGCCTAATGAGATGCCAGCATTGGAAATTAAATATTGGCTGCAACGGATCTGATCTGTTATTGTCTGTTTTATTTTATTGTGTTTATTTATTTTTGGTAAGGTACCATGACCCCCGCTTCATCTCTCCCTCTCCCTTTCAGTCTTGCAGCAGCATCCTGCGCCTTCTAGTGGACAGGCTGTTACAGGTTGCCCATGTCCTCCATTTCTCCACTCTTGTTTACGACCCAGGAAGAAAACATCCCTCTCTGAAACTTTCCCAATCTCTAATCCTTTCAGACATGCAGATGCATATGGTCAAAATTCAAAAGTTTTGGGGAACTGAAGTCCTTTAAAGTCTCCTCTGGTGAAAGAATATTACCTGGTCTGACTTCTCAGGACATGGCTCTTTATGGGCTTTGGAAACAAGAAATTCAGCCTGCAGATGTATTACTGTTTTAGGCTACAAATGTTTTCCTAGATCCTACAGGGACAACTGTATAATAATTGATGTTCAAACTCGTGCTACCTTTCAGATAAATGTCTTCAGGACTCTGCAACCCACCTTGCTCCAAGTGTGGCTTTCTTAGTGAAACTTGGTTAACAATAATAGATGAATTTTCAGTAGTAGTAGTCACACTACTAGACTATACAAATAATTTAGTAATAAGTATACTTCAGCTATTTATGTATTTTAGCTGGTGCACCACACACAGCAACTCTATCACAGAAGTATTATTATTACCCTCTTTACAGATACAAAAATGTAAGGTATTGTGGAGTTAGGTAGCTTGCCCAAGGTCACACAGCTCTTAAGAGGCACTGCTACTTAGTTCCAATCATATATTCCATGCAGTCTTTACAGTCCGCAGTCTGAACTATTGTGCAAAAACATCTCTCTGCATCTCTCCATGGGTCCGCTTCACTTGACATCTAATGTGTGAATGTTCTGTCTCCTCAACTCGAATTACTACTCCTTAGTGGCAGGCATTGCCTCCCTAGTGCTTTCTGCCCGGTAAGGGTCAACATGAAGGCATTTATGGCAAAGAATCAATAGGTTGAAAAGAGAATTCTGAAATTCAGGAACTTAGTATAGATTCTTCAGATTAAGTTCCCTTTTGTTCTACCTTCTGTGAAGTTTGTTTAACTTTGCGTGAACTGACAGTTATTAAACTGCCTCCCTCGGTGAAAACAGCACAGGTGCCAGCATATGTGCGATCATGTCAATTACAGTGCAGACATGG
The DNA here is from genome assembly GCA_004027205.1 of Ctenodactylus gundi. Taxonomy (NCBI): domain Eukaryota; kingdom Metazoa; phylum Chordata; class Mammalia; order Rodentia; family Ctenodactylidae; genus Ctenodactylus; species Ctenodactylus gundi. The sequence goes on from PVKB01004645.1 coordinate 49,290, forward strand.
CTGGCTTTAGCTTTCCGTTTATGAAATGCTTACTCTGAGCAGTGTGCAGAGCAAGAGCTATATATGTCTCACCTTGCTTTATCGCCTCCAGTTTCTGGGGTACGTTCAGTTCCTATTCTCTTATTACAGATGAGAAAACCGTGATTGGAGATGCGTGATTGTGATGTGACGCTTAGGTGAAGTCGTATAAAGATTTAGGTAGCTTATTCCCAATTTCTTCTTTCCACATTGTCCTCTCTCTCTTCTAAGGCTACTTTCCAAGATGTTGCCAGTTATGTTTATAAGATAAACTTGCTAACTAACTTTAGTCTTCCTTCTGCTTCCACCTCTTCCCACTCCAGTCGCCTTGGTGGTTGTAAAGTTTCTGAGTATCCCGTTCTTTCTCAACAAAGCTAATCATCATCATCCTAATATTGTGGGTTTTATGCTATGGGTGTTTCCATTTGACAATCTGGGGGACCGAGATTCATAGGCATGAAGCAATTTACTCAAACTCAGCTGCTGTGGTTTGGATCTTGAGTGTTCCCCAAAAGCCTCTTGTATTTGGAACTGTGTGTTATGAGGAGGTAGAGCCTGGAGGCGAATGCTTGGGATTTGAACTGGAGGGTGTGTCAACTTGTTGCCACTGAGAAATGTTATAGCTTCCGCATTGGGAGTGGGAACCCAGGGTTGAAATGAAGGAAAAAAGAAGAAACATTGTTACATTGAAACACTGTCTTTCTGGCAAGGCTCTAGTCTTGCCTTAGTCTCACTTGGCTTCAGTTGGCGATGGGGTGAGCAGTTCTCCGGCCTCTGCCATGTACTTCCATTGCCGGCTGCCACATGGATGGACTGTGTGCCTGAGAGACCTTCCGGAACTGTGAACTATATAAATCTTTCCTCGCTTAAAATTGTGGATGTCAAGTATTTTGTCATAGCAATGAATTAGTAACAAAGACACTCACGTAGATAATTTCTGGTTGTGCTGGGATTCAAGGAAATATTTAATGGCCTAAAAATCTCACATGGTTCCTGCCTCCTGTCCTGTTATCCTGTCTTTCACTGAACAAGAAGCCCAAGGTTGAATAAAAAATCTTGGCCAAAACCCCTTTGACCACAGTCAGATATCAGATGGGGAATTTTATTTTGTTTCAAAAGTCATTAATCACTAGCAATCACTAGTAATCAGTAAAATGTATTTATATGCCATTTTTATATGTTAAAACTGGATCAAATCAATCTAGCCCTATCTTATTTCATTTGACTGTTAGAATTTTTAAAAGAACATCAATGTAGTTTTAAAAAAAAGACCTTTGTGAGCATTCTGATTGATCAGAAGTTAAAAAGAAGTGTAATTTTTCTCCTTTCTTTGGGCTTCAGTTCTGTGGGGATGTCTCCTTATCTTCAACTAAGTCCCTCCAAGGCAGGAAAACCAGGCACTTACAACATGCAACCTCGGTGCCTGAGGACTGCCTGTCACCTTACCTAAGAAGAGTGGCTGGTAAGCTATGGGGATCATGAAGATTGGGTGATAAAAACCTACCAGCATCAAACCAGGATAATCTATCACTCACATCTTCTATTAATAGAGTCAGAGATTCGATTTTTACACTGCAAAAAGCTCAGATTTATTTTGCTTACTTGAATCTCAAAGCTTGAGTGGGCTCCAGTTTGGGAAATGTAAATCCTGCCTCCCTTTAAACTAAATAATAGAACTATTTATAACATTTGTCATTGCCTTTACAGTCCTTTTCTGCATATAAAGTGCTGTAATACATATACCTACTCTAATGTTTCTGGTAGAGTGTGCTTAGCACACGGATTTATTACAAAATAGGAAAAAGTGAGATCCAGGCTTAGCTCTGGGGCACAGGAGTGAGGCTGGGGAACAGCTGCCTGCTGTACTCTGTCCTGAAGGGGAGGGGAACATCTTGTTCATTTGTAAATTCATGTTGAACTCTCTTTTTATTGAAACGTCTGTTAGCAGAAGCATACTGAGAGTTTTGTTTTAAGACAGGTCCCATTTCTCAGGATACCCCCTACCTCGTGTAGGTCTATCATTTAGAAAAAACAATGAGTAGCTCCTTAAGCAGATAATAGCCAGCTCTAGTCTCCATTTTTATGTGTGAAAAATTTCTCAGTGGTAATGGTTAAATGTAAAGCAAACCTAACCAGCCATTGGGTGGCACTGTTGCTCCACTGAGGCCTTGGTTAAAGACCATTTCTCTTATATTAAAAAAGAAAAAAAAAATGAAGTATGATTGTGCCTTAAAGAAAGTAGCATTGTTTGAATGGGAAAATTGGTTTTCCTCTATTTCTTTGATTCTTTCTCTCCACTAAAATCCTTTGACCCAGAAATGACAAATAAGTCTATATTCAAATGTCAATACCAGTTGTTTGATGAATGCAACCTGCAGATTTGTTTTAAGAAGGATTCTGATGCCATCTCCAAGCCAGTGAGGGAAATATCGTGGGTATTTCAGATGTGGTGTAGAATATCAGGATGGTGACGTGCTGGCTGTTCTTGCTTTAGCCTATGTTCTGAACTCCATTTATGGAGAACTGTACATTGAGGAATGACATGGTTAAGTAGAAAGTCTGCACTGTCCTTAGGTTTAGAATAGAGAAAATATGGCTAGACCAAAAACAGTTACAGTGACTTAGAATGTTGGAGCGTGTGGTTCATTGTTGATGGTGCAAAACTTACCTGGTTGTCCATTACAATACCAAAAACTTAAAAGCCTGACCTACATATTCATTATTAGAGTTAAATCTGATATATTTATTTGATTTCAGACCTATTATGGTTTTAAGATTTATGATTGTCACATACATGGGATTCTATGAGTGTATGAAACTTTCTCTACCTCTCTGAAAATCTCACAGTGTTTCCTGGCACTGGGATCATCTCTTAAATGTACCATGGAGATCTCTCCTTCCCTCCTTCCTTCCCTCCTTTCCTTCCTCCTTCCTTCCTTCCTTCCTTCCTTCCTTCCTTCCTTCCTTCCTTCCTCCCTCTCGCTGCTCTTCTTTCTTTCTTTCTTCTCTCTCTCTCTCTCTCTCTCTCTCTCTCTCTCTCTCTCTGTGTGTGTGTGTCTTTCTGTCTCTGTCTGATACAAGTAGAAAAACTAGAGCCTCTTTTCCCCAAAGGTCTAAAAATATTTCTTACTTTGCCCCCAGTTTCTGGATAACAGCTATAAAGAAACTTGCATCCTCATTCCCATGGGAACCTGCTATACACCTAGGATAACAAAAGCTGTAGTACCACCAAAGCCAAGACAGTGTGTTCAGGCTGGCCTTACTGGGCTTCTGTGCTCAGACTCTCACTGTTAACTCATACTCTTTCTATCCAATTACATTTCGAAGTGGCTGTCCTTGCCTTACAACTTAAGCATAAAATCAGGCAGTTTCCACTCTTACTCTGGGTGTCTAGTCTGAAGGCTCTCCTGTCACCTAAAATTTTGATTATGCAAACTTTATAGGCAACAATTTTATTGATAAGTGCCATGGGCAATCACCTGTACCTGACTTATATTGAGAGACAGATAAGATTCCTTAGTGGCCAGAGTATGGCTACGTGTTACCTTATGGCAGAAAAGCAGCAAAGGCTCTGCTGTAGATAGAATAATACATCCTGATACCACAAAGATTTCTATACACAAATCCCAGGAACTCATAGATATGTTATCTAATATGGCAAAAAGGCCTTTGTATATGTGATTAAATTTAAGAAGTTGAGGTGTAGTGATCACCCTGGGTTAGTTGCCCACACATAATCATCGAGCTCCTTATAAGACAGGAATGAAGTGAAGAAGAAGGCGATGAAGGACGGGGGAAAGAGAGACAGAAAGACAGAGACTGACTCCATTGCTGACTTCAAACAGGGAAGACGAGGCCAAGAGACAAAGGCTGCAGGTGCTGGTGGCTCCTAGGAGCTGGAATAGGCAAGTAAAGTCTCCTCAAGATCTACAAAAGAAATGTAGCCCTGCAGACCCAGTTCGGACTTCTTGTCTTTGGAATTGCTGAGGAATAAATTTGTGTCGATATAAGTATTTGTTGGCACAGCAGTGAGAAGCTAATGTAGTCTCTTAGTGGGAAACACGACGGGGCGATCCTGCGCAGAGCACGGTCAGGGCACGCCTTACACTATGCTGACTGTTAGAACAAACACATGAGATGGGACAAATCATAAGCAGAAGAAATTGTTTGCTTATAGATATGGAGGCTGAGGAGTCCAAAGTCAAGGTGCCCACACATTCTGTGCCTGGAGAGGGCCAAGTCTGTGATTCGGAGACGGTGTCACCTTGCGGCATCACCCTCACCTAGCAGAGGAATTAGCTGGCTTTCTTAGGCCTCCTTTACAAGAGCATTAATAATATTTAAGAAGCCTTTCTGACCTAGTTACTTTTGAGAGGTTTTATTGACTTTTAAATACTATTGCACTCGTCATTTAACTTTTTAACGTGTGGATTCTGTTGGGACAGGCTTACACATTCAATCTATAACATCTGGGAAAAGAAGGTACTCCAGCCACAGAGCTAGCAAGTTCAAATCCTTAATGTATCAGGAAGCAGACAGTGCGCCGAAGCACGTGTGTCCCGCGTTGCCTATAGTTTGGGTTTGTTTTGGGAACCAGGAGGCAACGGTGCTGGGCCACTCACAGAAGCGCTCTGCGGGACAGAAAAAGGAGCTGCTGGTTTTACTGATAATAACCAGCGCAAGGATACCACCGCAGAGGCCACTCTTTCTGCCTCGGACCACACGTGGACCTCACGAGCCACCCACAGTCTTGCTCCCTCTACTTCTCTTCCCACAGAGATCAAGAGAAAACCCACCACTATTTGCTGCCGCAAAGAATGAACGATCCAGAGCACAGGTCACCATTAAAAATAAGAAAGTCACTTGAAAGAGAGAAGGCCGCTTCTGTTACCTTACAAAGTTTTTTAGCTGGCGTCAGGAAAGGAATGAGAAGAGAACAAATTATCAATTTCAGATTGGACAAAGGCACACAAAAGAGAACTTTTTGACCCTATAACGTATTGTAAGCTTTCACCGAATTTTTGTATGTTTTATACCAGGTTGAGTAAATGTAATATTGGTAAGAAATTTCTTCTTTGGGAAAAGGGTTTTACTCTTTCTGGAAACTTTTATAATAAGTCAGTCTTCCTGGGATTGAAATGCGTTTTTGTAAGCCTGAATTCATGAACCCCAGGTTTTCAGGAGAGGGATAGGAGGCTCAAGACGGAGGGAGAAGAGGCGTGGGGAAGAGTTGAAGAGGAAATTTTACACTCTGTGTTGTGAACTTCTCCGTCTGATTTCAGATGTCATCAGGGAAGATTCCAAATGTCATGGATTATTTGTCTGGTTTCCTGTAGCACCTGGTGAACATTCTGACCTCTACAGCTAGGGATTACTCAGGCGAAAAGCAGACAGCAGATGCAGACACAGGCAGAACAGACCCCAGTGGATAGCCAGGTTTTCTCAATTCTTGCTGTTTTTGCACTTGATTCAATGGCTTCTTCCTGCTCTTCCTTTTATTTACATTGATTATACAGACTCTGGTTTGCTCAGAGTTTCTAGGGAATCAGTTGATAGACAAGACAGGGTTGGGGTGACGTGAGCGACGTGGGTGAAGGACCAGCCAACGCCAACCTTTAATGGATACCAAAACCTCACAGTCAAGACAAATAACATTTACATATATATTTTTAAAAATAAAAATTAGTGCAAAAATTGCAGTGCTTTGCCAGAGTCTGAAGCAAAATGAAATATCACTAACATTGATAGAGTCCTTATTTTAAATGTTTGGCATTTTGATAGTGTCATTAGCATGATTTTGGATTTTGATTTTCAAAAATACTGCACTTATTTTTTATTTTGATTTTCAATTTTTTGAGGGGACAGGAGGGCACCTCTTATCCTAGATACTATGTGGCTAGCAGCAACTGGAAGCCCTGAAAGTTGGGGATACATTTCGTCACATAAAGTCTGCAGATATTCTAGACTGTTTTTTAAAAAAATGTATCAGCTTAGTAGAGTAGATAGAAACTGATTCTGTTAGTCCCATGTAATGGGGGAGCAAAGCCCAGGGAAGGACGGTATTGATGGGACGCATCGAGCCAGCACAGTGTTGTCTTGTCTTAGGACTGTGCAATTTCTTGGCTGGGAACTGATCTCTCTCTCTCTCTCTCCCTCCATCTCTCCTTCTCCCTCTCTCCCTCTTCCTTCCTTACTTCCCATCTCTTTACTTCCTTATTAATTTTAAGAATTTTTTGAGGTAGTTTACAGACAGGTATAAGAATACTGAAGTGTGTGAACTTGTTATTTATTCTCATTTACGAAGTTCTCTTTAATTGAAATGTAAAAGTAGAAATAAAATGCTATGGTGTTATTTTGACTTAAAAAAGTAATTCTAGGCTACACATATCACATTCTCTAAACATTAAAGTTGATAATTGTCAGAAGTCATCATTTATGTTTTGGTTATAATTATAGTTTAATTAAGATGTTTTTCACTAACTTTTTTCTGGCTTTATTATAAGTGATTCATGTGTATATAAGTATATATATATATATATATATGTAGAAATAGATGCAGATACAAGATAAGTGGATGGGCAAACAAAATAATCATATCATTTAGCCATGTGTTAATATATACGTTAAATATCTCACTTTAATTTTATAATAAAACAATATCCCTTAACCACATAAGCTAACACATATATTAAATGTCTCACTTTATCTAATTGGAAAAGAAAAATTGTATGTATTTTTCATGTTTATGATGCCTATACACACACACACACACACACACACACACACACACACACACACACACATATATAGACAGCTCAGTAGACCAGACACATTACCTTACATATAGATTATTTTTTGTAAAAAGAACATTTAAACCTATTCTTAGGTATTGTCAAGATATAATATATAACTTATGTGAGGTTTGAATTTTGCTAGCAGATTCTAAAATTTAAAATTTATTAGCTAGTTTAGGAGATTATTATTATTCAGACCTTATGTTGTCTCTTCCTAATCTAATTTCTCATGTATGATTCAGTTCTCATAGAGGAAAGCAAACATAAAAAGAGAAATACTTTCAGTGGAACAGTGTATGTGTCAACTATTTCTGTTTGTACATAGTGAGAATGCTCCAGAGGGCTGAATATTTGGTAGTGTAGACCTTTGGATTGAGTCCACAAAGCCACAAGTAGCATTCACAAAGACTGATGAGGAAAAGCCCCATCTGCGGTCATTATGACTGGATTTGGAAGATGCCCACGTATTCTTATATCAAGTTGGTGGATATGTATGCTGTCCAGGAAAGTGACTTTTGAGAGGATAGAACAAATGTCATGTAAACATGAGTCGAAGAAGCCATTTGTGAAATGTGGTTTAGATGCAGGTCTTTGGGCATAAAGTGAAAGTGCAGTGACTCGTACTGTCTTAAAGGTTTCTTCACCTGTGAGCATACAATGTTGATGGCTGTGAACTAGTAGAGGAAGCAACTTTAGATAAAGAAACATGTTTACACTTTTTGTGAAGACTGGAGCCCAGGCGGACCTCATCTACGGGCCCAGTCCTGTCCCTTTATTCACCATTCTCCCATCATTAACATTTGTTCTGTTTCTTGCACACACAATTCGTGCCTAAGACAAAGAAATATGCTGGTAATTTTCTAGGTGTTCCATGTGTTTATGGAAGCCTTGCGTGAGTGCTTAAGTAAAGCATGGTCTCTCCTCACTCCGCTTTCACCTTCTATTTCATTCTCATACTCCATTTTCTGCATGTTACTTGTCGTTATTTGACTCTTAAAGTATTTCTGTCCCCTTCCATTTGCTTCAATGAACATGATGAAGGGAAGTTGAAAAATGCGTTGAATGTCTAAATGAAAATCTTTTTTGAATAAGAGATTTTCAAGAACAAAGGGATAAGTATTTTTGAACCTAAAATGGAATATTTTGAGGCGGATTAACAGCAATGTGTATTTTACCATAATATTTTTTTTTAAATTTAAACATTTGCTATAATTTTTAATCAGAACTTGTATGTATGCCCTTTGCGAGGTAAGGTCCCATGTGAGATCTCAACTACCTCCTTTAATACAGCATGCCCAGGGTTTGGAGCAGTGCCTGCTAATCAGCACTCAATTAAAAATGTATTAAATGACAGACTGCCTGAGTACAATGCTTACTACTCAGGGAGGTTGGCTCTTCTCTGGATCTTTGTTGGTAATATACACAAATGGGATGGGCAATTAGGGCCTGATGGTGTCATTCCGTTGCTCTCTGCTCAGTGCTGTTTCTCCCTGTGGTCCAGGGAGTAAAAGCCTCTTGTTTTAGGATTAGAGAACTATTTGCTTTTATTACCTGGAATATGTAGTGTCACAGCTGATCATTTGAACTTTCATGGCAGTCAAGGGCTGATGCGGGTATTTAAGATCTTAATAGCAAAAGTAAAAAGAATATTTACATACTTCATAAAAAGACACACTGTCTTCCATTTGGCATTGTACAGCTCCTCATCACAGCGGAGAGTGGGTTCAGCGATGCACTAAGTCTTGTTCTATGCCCAGCTTACACCACAGTCAAATGGTCACCCTGGTATTAAACCTTCCTGAAGCAAATCAGCCATGGCCATGGTGCTAAAATGCTACTTCTCTCTAACTCCCAATAAATCCCCCAAATGTTATGCAAATTGAAAAATACCCCTGTCAAAAGACTGTCAGATAACACCTCTCAGTCCCAAGGACTATTTGTAAGCCTAAAGAAACATCCAGAAAGAAGTAATAAATTGTCCTAGTACACTGTTCTGGCAACCATTAATAAATCAATATGAAGGGGAGTTCTGAAGGGCAAAATGTTGCTGTCGGTGGGTGTCCGATTTAATTTTGCTCTAAATTAATATTTCGAATATGATAAGTGAGCTGGCAGGAACAGATTTCATGATTAATTCTATGGAGTCAAAAACGCTTTGATGGCACTTTAATAGCTGCTCCACTGATCTAAAAGTGCCTGAAATGGGCTCACGTGGGCAAGCTCACAAATTGCATGATAATGCAGATCCCACCCAAGGAGGAGATTTACTTTTTATTTTCAAATCTCTGGCGTACCTTGGGAGAAATGTGTTTCATCATGCAGGCAGAGACATTTTTACAGCACTGTGAGCCACAGCTGACTGATACATGCGACATAAGTGAGCAGAAAGTGCCATTAGAACCCTCCTCTAACTCCTGCCTCCTTGAAGAACCATAAATCAGATCATGATGGCGTCGTTGCTCCCCTGGAAATGAGGGTCCCTGGGAGAAAAACATTGTATTTCAAAAAGACCAGAACGATAGGTAAAACCACGCTCATGAATGAGAAATGAGAATGTAAGTGTTTATTTACCTGAGGTCAAGTCTGAGTGTACATTGCTGCTGGTGGGTAGGCTTATCACCAGGTGAACTGGAAGACTTCCGGTGAAGTTAGGTATTTATTAAAAGCTTATTGATGGCAACAGAGTGCCGTCATTTATGATGATTCCATGCTAGCTTGTAAGAAAGAGATGTTAAATGAAGTCATACACACTTGTAAGACAGCTAGGTGGGAAGTTGGACAGAGGACATTAGGACTGTAGGAGAGGCCAGCAGGACCTATGAGTGAGGGCTCCCACGGGACATCTCAGTTTTAAAGAATGAGTTCCACAGGGGTGCATAGATATTTTAAGCAGAGAAACTAGTGTAAAATATAAAGATGTGACATGTTTTGATGTGTTCGAAGATAAGTAGTGAGTTCAGCGTGACTACAGCACAGAGGCTGAGAAGGGGCAAGGAAGCGAAGCCAGCAACCGCCTGCAGTTGGGGAATAGTTTTGAATGTGATCTTAAACTGGGCCATATCCTTGGACAGTGGAGAGTCGGTTAGGGGTCGCAGGTGTGGGTATGGTATGCATGTCCATAAGCTAACGTTTACATTTGGAACTGTTTTACAGAAATCAGTCTTAGCATTAACCCCAATTTCTAATTTGGACAACTGGTTGAATTTTTATTGTCTAATAAATGTGCAAGAGCATGTTTAAAAGAAAGCTTACAAATTTCAGTTTTGGTTGAGTTGCATTTCATAAGTCTGAAGAGCATTAAAGGGACTATAGGATTAATTGCTTGTGTACTGATGTGGAGCTTAGGAGAGAAATTGGTAGTTATGGACGTGAATGGGGGTTCATGAACTTAGATGGGATCACACAGGTAGAGTGAATAGACTAAGTGGAAGGAGATCTAGTGTCCAAGCCTTGAAGAGCATTAGTAATTTGGAAGGAGTGGGAGAATGAGAGGAAACAAATGTGAAGGGGTGTTTAAAAAAATAGGAGTTTGTGTATACACAACAGAGTACTACTCTGTCACAAAGACAGATATTTGAGTCATTTATTGGTAATGGCTATAACTTTAAACCATTATGCTTTGTGAAGTGAATCAGACTCAGAAGTTAAATGTCGCGTGGTTTCTCTAACATGAGAAACTCAAAGGATAAATAAATGTTAGAGTCAAATGGGCAAGATATTGGGGGTCAAGGGAGATGAGGGGGCAGGTGGGAAGATGAAGTGGGAGAGGGGAAAGAAATGTGAGATTGATGCCATATTTATGTGAACAAGTTTCTCAAGGTCAGGACAACCATTGTGTGTCACATATACATGCCAACAAAAATGGGAAAAAAGGAGTGGGCACTCTCAAATGGCATCTTACAATCTAGTTAAAAAAGGACTATGTCATGTTTATTGAAATTAGCCACAGAGAGAGTTAGGTATAATACCTGCACATATTTGGTAAAAATGAAATTCAGGCTATGATAGATAAACTGAAAGGTTAAAGTAAATGTGAATGTAGGTAACTTTTCAATGTTATACTCACCTTTAATCAAAGTTTTGAGTTCTTAACAGCACAACTAACAATAGCTAAAATATGGAAGACACCAAAATACCCATCAACAAACCAATGGATACACAAACTGTGGTATTTATACACAAAGGAATACTATGCATCTATAAAGTCCGACAGCGTGGAGGCTTTTATGGGCAAATGGAAGAAACTTGAGACCATCATGCTTAGTGAAGTGAGTCAGAAGCAGAAAGTAAAACATCGAATGGTCTCTGATATGAGAGACCCAGATCACAACTATCTCATGGAACTTAAAGTGAAAAACAAATGGAACCAGGCAGATGGGAATGGGGGATGAAGGGTAGGTAGGGGGAGGGTCGAAAGAAGAGCAGGGAAGGTCTTGTCACCTTGACAAGATATGCATGTGCACAAAATGCTCAAGACCAATGTAAACCTTAAATCTTGCACTTATGGTGAAAAAAATGTATTCAACATATAGTAAAAATAAAAAAATTTGTTTTTTGAATTCATTTCCTTTCCTGGACTGACATCCAAATTTGTTATTCTGATGCTCATTTTTTGAAAAGAAATCTTAAGCTTAAATACAAGATTTGGAGAGTAAGATATAAGTGAAACCTCTGTGGTCACCACATACGGCCTTTCTTTTTTGGAAGAGGGGTCATTAATGTAAGACTTGTGGTCCTTCTTATCTTGCCAAAACTGGATGTTATGAACAATTACTGCATTGGAAAAAAGTCTCTACCATTACACCTGTGTTTACATTTCCCAAGGGTCAATTGGCTTCAAAATGAACTTCTCATTTTTAATAATCAGTGTTCATTGAGGGGTGTGTGTAATTATGTGCAAGAGCCCTCAGGAGAAAATGAAGAGTTGGAATTTAAGACTTTTGCTTGATAGGTTGAGTTTAAAGAATATATATTTTTTAATCCTTAAATAGGACTGTCAAAGGAGGATACATTAAGGTGACCTCTTATTATCTTGAGAATGTTATCTTGCCATATATTTTCCCTTGGATTCAGTTCAATTTTGTGTTGGACATAAGAGATTGTGTGTTTACATCTGAAATTTTTTGTTGAAAATTTATGAGATAAAACTTTAGCTAAAACACCATGAGTGCATTTTCTGCCATTATCCATTCCAATTCAGTTTTACTTTTATAAGAAAATTTATAGATATTTTCAAAGAACCTATCTCCTGGTAAGCGATATCCTCCTCTAAGATGCCCAAGATCTTACATTAATATTTCCTCTTGATTTCTAAACAAATCATAATCATCACCAAATAAACACTTTGTTACTTGAATTTGAATCTTTAGGCTTCCAACATAAAAATGTGCCTTTGAGCCTAGTATTAATCTTTATAACAAGATGTTAATTTGCTTCTATAATTATGTGAATTAGTAAAAATATAATAAAGAGATGATATTGAGTTAAGTTCTTTGTACAGCTTGTTGCAAATGTAGGTTGAAAATTTGAAGTCAAAGGTATATGAATGGGTCATTTAAATCTCACCAACACCCAAAGAACAGAGAAAAGCATCGACCTGTGTTTTTCCTAAAAGTCTATGTAATTTTTAAGTTATATTATAGTTGAGTAATGGCAGTCATGTGGCATTTTTATAGAGAGGAAAAAGTGAGTTTTAATTAGTTACTCACACTTTTTTTCCAATTTGGTGACTCTATGTTCCTTTCCTTACCTTGCCTTGCCTATCCCAAAGTGCACTCCAGTGATGTTTAGGATTATTTACTGTGCATTGGCATTATGCCTTTCCTATTAATATTCATTAAAATCCTTGCAAACTCATTAATTAATTAAGTGCAAAAGACTTCTCTAACATGCTGTTAATTCTTTTGTTTACTATTCTTCATATGCATAGTAAAATTTTGCACACTTCCTTCTAGGTTCCTCCCAACAAATTATTACTCAATAAATTCCCATTTTTTGTCACTCTGGTTTTGTTTTTATTCTAAGTTGCTTGCAAATCTAATATCTAAGATTATACTTTGATGGGCAAGGGTAATGACTAAATTCAATGAATGAATTTCTGTTTATTTTATATTTAACAGATTTTAAATTTAAAGGAAGAAACTTTTGAAGATTAAATATTTTTTCAGATATGGTCTTGCCTGTTGAAAATTCTTGTCGGGAATGCAGGTAATGTGGAGTGTTTCTACTTTTCAAAGTCAGCTTGATGACATTAATCGCTCCATTTAGCTGAATCAGTTCAAATGTTAAATACTAGACGTCTAACCCTGTCACTTCTATTTGGGCATTGGCTACATAGAATTCTGGTTTCTTGAGGTTTTAAACTTACTCAAACTTGGGGATACTCAGTCTTCCTGGAAAAATCCACAGGTGACTGAAATGTCAAACCAGAATCTCCAATTTATATATTTTGAAAATTTGAATTATCAGGAGGCCCGGTTATTGTTCATACATAGCATCTCCTCCTGCTTTAGGCCGTAGGGCATCGAGACAGTTTTCACATTCATAGACCAAATTGTATGAAATTGCAAGTATTTTACAATCCTTTTTCCCCTTGTGGAAAAGGACAGAGCTTTCTTTTATTCTCAAAATCTAGAAACTGTACTGAAAGCAAACTACAAGTGAAACAAAAATTTTTGAAAATAACTTGCCAACATAGAAACAGAATAAATGAAGGTAATAAGGTAAACGGTACTTTACCAAAGGGTACCACTTCTAGGCAGAGAGGATCATCGTGCCTAGTGGGGCATCCTCATTCCAAGAAAGGCTTGCATACTGAAGCATTTGACTTGTGAATGCATCTCTTTGACTTCCATTGCTGATTAAGCCCTCTGTTTCCAAGTCTCTTTGACGTATATTCTCATCTTCACACTAGTCAGATGCTCTTTGTCTAGTCCTGAGAAATCATTGATCTTTTACTGATAATGTGTATTACTAAATCTGACATATCAGATTGATCTTATATTTTAAATTTCAAAGAACAATCTTTACTATCTTATTTCTAGTTTGGAAAAGTCAGGAGAAAGCAAATCATCATAACTTTTCAGGTGCAAGCAACATGGATACTACAAGTTTTATTTTTTGAGATTGTGAGGCACTTCCAGTTGAAATTCACACATGCCTGAAGAAACAGAAAATTCAGTTCTGATCACTTCTTTTTATTTTGAATAGGTTCACCTCATTTTTTCAGTAATCTTACCACATTATTGTCAATGTGGCTTTATTTACTCTATGTACTTTGTATATTTTTTCTCCTATTAACTTCTGATATTTTAAAAATGCCCTCTTTCATTAATTTCATTATGCTTCTTTTAGTCTTTTTTTCTACAGATGCTTCGTTTCTAAATGCTCCGCCTCTCTACTATCTATCATATATTTAAGGTTTATTTCCTCAAATAGATATGAAAAGTCAAAAATAAAATGCCTTGTCAATGTGTTTTGATAGAAGAAAGTGGAGATAAGAAGTCACAGCTGAGGCAGAATTTCATGAACAATGACAGAAAATCAGTGATGTACTAGATCTTTTATAAAAATAGTTTAAGGAAATAATCAAGTAATCGTGCATCAGTACTTCTGCTCACACAGCTCGCAGCCAGTTGAAATGTAATTAATGTGCAACAATTGATTGTAAGGTACAACAGCACCTACTGTGAATTAACTGAGTTCCTCAGGCACCAAAATGTGTGCTTCCACAGATTCAGACTCTGTCTCTCCTCATACACTCTGGAATAGATTGTGGCTGGGAATTTAGGCACTGACAGTAGGTAAACACAGCTGAAGTGTTTATGATAGAGAGGAAGGAAGTTTAGGAGTCCCAAGTTTAAGGAGAAATAAAGCATAAAAGACAGAATGTAGACTATGTTTTTTTCTTACAGAAACTAACAAAGACTGAAGAAAATGAAAAGCTGAGAATTAGTCAAGTCAAGTAGCATGCATGTTCTCAGTGGTTGCATAGGTTCAGGGTCTCTAACATCAACATAGTGCTTGTCGAGTCACGTTCTCATTGCTGGGACACAATACCTGACATCCACAACTGAGAGGAGGAAAGGTTTGCTTTAACTTGGTTTCAAGAGGTCGCACTTCATTCATTGGTGGCTGGCTGAAGAGCATGGCAGAGACAAGCCTGGTGGGAAATAGTTGCTCATGCCATCATGACCAGAAAGGAAAGAGGAGAGAAAGGTGGAGCCAGTGAACAAGATACATCCTTCCCAGTCATGCTTCAGCGATAAGCTTCCTCTGACTAGACTCTACCTCCTATTTTTTTTTTTTTTTTTTGAGATGGCATCTCAGTCTGTGATCCTGAACTTACTCTGTAGCTCAGGTTGGCTTCCAACTCACTGCAATCCTCCTGTCTCATCCTCCCAAGTGCTGAGATTACATGCATGTGCCACCACACCTGATTTATGTGGAGCTGGGGAATTGAACCCAGGGCCCTTAGCTTGCTAGGAATGCATTTATCCACTGAGTTAATCCTTCAGCCCCTAGGCCCTACCTCTTAGCAGCATGTAAAATCAGTAGATTAATATACTTGCTCTAAATAACTCCTACAAAACAGTTATCTTCCAAATACATGAGGCTTTAGGGGAGCATTCCAAACTCAAACCATACCATTCTGAATTCTGTTTTCTGGCAAGGTCTCATGACATGGTCTTCAAAAGATATATGTTCATCTCATCCTGCAAAACACAATTTATCTGTAAAAGTGGCCAAAATCTTAACAGTTCCAGAGGAACTAAAAAGTCAAATTTAAAGTCTCTTAGACTCAAGACAAACTCATAGCTGTGAGTCCCTGAAAAAAAAAAAAGAAAAATTAAATAACTGCTAACATACAATAACATAAACAGTCCCATCGTGAGAGAAATGAATAGGAGAATAGAGAGAAATCAGATTAAACCAAGACCAAACACCAGCAGGGCAAACATTAAATCCTACTGCTTCTTGTCCAGCACCTGGGAAAGACATAAGTAAAATGTTACCTGCAAATACCTTGGGCCGTCCTGCCCCTGTGATGTTGTCATTAGCAAGCTTGATGCCTCCTCCTTTGAGCTAGCTTTGCTCATAGCCCTGGGCTTTCCTCGGCAGACAATCCATGTGTTCCTGACAGCTCCAACTTCCTAGGGACCCCACTGCACTTTTGGTTCCACCCCCACAGCTTCACACATTCCTCTCCCAGCAGTGTGTCTATATGACTAGCTGCATGTGGCTTCTGCCAAGTCTGTCGTTTGTTTGCACAGTTGCTCATTTCCTTTGGATCATGGCTGCAGGTGCCTCTGGGTTCTTAGGTGATGGACCTCCTTGGGGATTTGTCTTCCTATGTGGCCATCAGGATGCCCCAGGGATTTCTTTTCATACCAAGTTCATTTGCTTTTGCACCCTTGATTCTTTGAGGAGTGGGGTCTAGCCAGTTTCTGAGATCCCTTCAGGTATCTTTGCTATTGTCCTTATGAAAAATACCTGATTTCATTTTAAAGCTAATTCTTTCAAAAATTGTGTCTTCCTTGCCATAACTTCACAGGTATTTTCTTTTTGGTAAGAAACTCTTTACATCTTTTTGTTCCATTTTTTTTTTTAAATTGTATTGTTGATCTGAGTCAAGCTAAAAGGAGTACCCATGTGGCAGTCCGAACATTACGCTGCTTGGAAATTTCTTTACCAGATTAATCAGTCTTCTGTTCTTAATCCTGTTTTCTGGCAAGGTTTTGGGACATGTGAAAAATGCTGATAGACATTTTTCCTGAGTGTAACATGCATGGCTTTCATGTCCCATTGTAAGTTCTGAAACCTTTTGATCCTGTCCTTCATGGTCTGCATTTCTTTATTTTTCCCATTTTATTGATATGTATAAGCACAAAATTTAAGGTTTGCAATGAAGTTGAGCATTTTGTGCACATACGTATCTTGTCATGGTGACAAGGACTTTCCCACTCTCCTTTTGTCCCTCCCCTTACCCACCCCTCCATCACTCCCCACCCTACCTCCCTGGTTCACTTTGTTTTTCTATTTAAGTTCCATGAGATAGTTGTGCTCTGGGACTCTCATATCAGAGAGACCATTCGATGTTTCACCTTCTGCTTCTGACTCACTTCACTAAGCATGATGGTCTCAAGTTTCTTCCATTTGCCCACAAAGGCCTCCATGCTGCTGGACTTTATTGATGCATAGTATTCTACTGTGCATAAATATCACAATTTGTGTATCCACTGGTCCGTTGATGGGTATTTTGGTGACTTCCATATTTTAGCTATTGTTAGTTGTGCTGCTATGAACATGGGTGTACATGTACCTCTGTATACTGCGTTTCTTTATCATCTTGGTCTTTTGAACTCTGAGCAGAATCTCCCTTTAGGTTTGGCTTAAAGAATTCCAAGTTTTCTTCAGCCAGCATCTCTAACTTTTTCCATCTCTTCTTGCAAACCAGATCCAAAGGCTTCTAAACCACACAGTCAAGTAAAGTCAGAGCCACCTGCAACCAATCCTATCTTAGTAACCTTCTTATCACTGGGAAACAACACCTGACATCCACAATTTAAGGTTTATTTTAGGTCATAGTTTCAGAGGTTACAGTCTATTCACAATAGTAATGATCTACGGCAGAACAGCTGCTTATTCTGCTGCAGCTAGGAATAAGTGAGAGACTTGTATCCCTCCAGCTCATATCCTGGTGATCCATCCCTTCTAACCAGGCCCCACCTCTCAATAATGAAGAAAATCAAGACATTAATTCACTAAACCCAATTAAACCCAATCTATTCACTTTACAAATATATGAGGCTTTTGGGTAGATATTCTAGATCCAAACAGTAACAAGCACATCATTTAATTATTTTTAATTTATTATTTAATTTTCCCAGTAATGATTTAAAGCATGGGACAAAATGGGGAGCAAATTGATGCTTTGTAAAAACTTGACAATTCACTTCTTATTTTCATTTTACTAGACAAATCAACATTTTATAACAAATAAAAATGCATATATATATATATATATAATTTGCTCTAGGTAGTTCTTTGTCCCATGGCATTGTCCTGTATGCAATAAAATATCTAGCATCTTCCCTGAATTCTGACCACTGGGTCCCAGAAACACCATTCTTCTTCTAGTTGTTACTGGGAACAGCATCTACGGAGTTTTCTATATGTCCACTGTGAGAAGGGATAAGCACATGGCCACCATTGTAGAACCTAGACGTTCCAATATTAAATAACCAGGTCTTTGTGAAAGTTTGTCAAGTTTGGCTTTTGTACTGTATGTATAAAATTGTTCTTGTTTTATGTTCTATTACCAATTTTGTTTGCAGCCTGCAGAAGGAAAATTATAGCGTTCCCATTTGTGATGAGAGAGACTGATCCAAAGAACATACGACAAACCTGTTCTTAACTGTTGTTTCCTAACTAGAAAATGCAAAATGTGGTCCATCCTCAAACTTCAGGCCGTGTGAATGGTTCCCTGATTGAGTAGGTATCGGCTTGGGGCTCGCTAAGTATGGAGCATCTGTCAGGTGCTTCGCATGCCCAGCAGCGGTGAACAGCGCCGCAGGGGCCGTGTTCTTCACAATTTTCTACTGTTCCAATGAATAACTTCTTGACAACGTATTAAGAGAATGAACAGGGAGACATTTTGTCTGGGTTTGAATCCTGCCTCATCATTTGCTGGCTTTGTGAGTGCAAGCATGTGACATAATTTCTATAAGCTTAAGTTTCTTGTCTGTAAAGTGTGAATAATAATATTGACAGTGTCTGTCTCCCAAGAGTGTGGTCATGATTAAACCAGGTTATTGGAATAAGACTTTGAAGTGGTTACTACAATATAGATTTTAGCTATCATGTCTATTGTGCTTGCTTTATAATCATTTATGAAAATTGAAGTTACCTGATTTCTTTGTACTTGTAGAACTTAGTATTAAAATGAATATAAAACTAGTCATAACCATTTCTTATTCTTTACATTTATTTAATATTATAAATCTGGCTATAAATATAAATTTTATTAATAAAGAGTGAAAACGAGTTATTTATAAAAATTTTGTTGCAAAGTTAATATTGTCTTGTAATGAAATACTTAGAAATATTTATAAAGTCAAATTGATATTTGAATTCTTTAAGATGTTTTGAGAATATCTTCGTTGGTATTTTTATTAAAAATAATACATAAAAGACACATACAAAGCTGTGAAGAATTTTTTAAGTATTTTGTTTTTAGGATAAAGCTTTTACAGATCTTTTTCTATTATGCTATTGAGACACTTGCTGTCTTCGGTCCTAAAATCAGACAGAGAAAAGGCAAATATTTCTGTGAATTTTTCTTGCATTTATTAAAAAAAATCTCTAATCTGAAAAGTGTATCACTGAATAGGGCAAAAGAGGAGATAAGCCTAAACCCCATGAGGCCTGATGCTAATTCTGCGTTTCTAATCTCTTCAAGAGGAAGCTATTTTTCTCTGCCGAAGACTTAAAATAAAAGCACAAACATTTCCATTCTCCCTTCTAGTTTTAACTAGAATAAAGATTGGCAGTTTTCAACTTCTCATACAAAAAATTTTGAGAAGAAAAAAATAAAAACATAAATGCGTCTTTAATGAACCCAGGAGCTGAATAATATTTGAATACCTCAAGAAACACTATCCAATGCCAGACTCATCAAAGATAGCTGCGAGATAAAGATAAAGGAAGATGAAAGTGAGCGTGGACCTCAGAGAAAGCCTGTGCTGACCCCTACAGCCGGAAGCACACTTCCTAAGGATGAAACCCGTTGGGAAAGGGAAGGGTGTCATAAGACCTGTCAGTGTCCTAGGTTGGCATAAGTCTCGAGAAGTTAGCTAGTTCTAAGCAAGAATCTCAGGACGTTGTGCTGGACACTATGCTGCCAGTATAAATTTGAGTAGTGGGTCACTCACATTACTGGAGGATGGGAGGAGGGAAGGTGGAGTGGATTGTGAGGAGTGCCTCCCTGGCAGCAAGGTGTGGTTGGGAAGAAGTAAACGGACATTAGTGCAGGATCTTTTGCTGGGTTGTAGCATGGCCTGGTCATCCTTTCCTCAATAAGTCTTCTTTACGTTGATGCTCCAAGAAGTCATCTCTCTAAAACAAAAGCCCAAATGGAACGGATAAAGCACCTCTTCAGAATGTGTACCAGGACTGGACATCAGGTTAACAGCGGAGGAGCGGAAGAAAGCACGCAAGGCCAGAGGCGTGCAGTATATTGTGATTTACATTTTGGTGAGAGAATTGGATGTGTGTGTATCTGCTGGCTGTCCTAGAGGAGTAGGTCAGTAATTAAATGGAGATACATCTTCTTCCTGGTACGTTAGTACTAGAGATTGGAAAACTCAGAAATATGCTTGGTGTACTTTGTTGATTTATCTCACTTTAAATTGAGCATTACGAGACTGCAGTCTTTTAATTGTAATTCTGCCAGTGTGCCTGCCTAGAGGCCTATTGTCTTTCTTCTCTTTCGTGAGATTTTTGTCTCCACGAAAGGCAGGATTACAGGATGTTTCCCTAAGAGATTGAGTTGGTGTAGTGTATTCTTGGTTATAAAAATTACTCTTCTAGCATTGGAATTTTGAATAAGTGAATATTCAGGATGTGTGAAAAAGCACGATGAATATTGTAGGCCTCAGTCATGCAAAATGGCATGTTGTGTGTGTACACACCAGACCTACAAGCACACACTCAACTGCACTGCTTGTGACTGGATGACTTGGTCCCTTGCTTGCGTTTCCTGTTTCCTGTAATGAACATATTAGCTTTAAAACTTAAAGATTATTTTGCAAATCCGTAAACATAAACAAAAACAGAAACCACAGAGTGACCTTTAATATCAACTGTATCTATGAGGATAATATAAAAATATTACTGAAGTAAAAGTAAGAATTGAAGGCAGATGCAGAGTATTCGTTGTCAAAAGGTTGCATTAGGGCATGGAACAAATTGAAGAGTGCTATTTGTTATTTAAAAAATTAACACATCGATTGTAGAAGATAAAAATACCTAATAAAATTTTAAGAAAGAAGATAAAAATGGGTTTAAACAATAGAAGATGGAATGTGAACTAAAAGGGCTCAGTAAACAATCAACATGCACACAAAGATGAAGACAAACTAAGACTGATACAGAGAGAGAGACTGCTGAAAATTCTATACAGTATCAAGAATAGAGGACCAAGGGAAGCCAATGAGCAAAATGGAACAGCTGGTACTTCTCCTTGTAAATACATAGCAGTTAAGTTTACAGATGTAGCCAGAGACAAAAAAGCCAGCACTTGTGTGTAACTGGTGTTCTGCAAGAAGTGTTAAGCTGGTGGGACAGAAAGGAACACATACATGTACCTTGGAGATGTTGGGGAATAAATGAGGACTTGAATTTACAGTTTGGAAGAGCAAAAAGCGTACAGAAAATATTTATCTAGGAAGCAAATACAAAATACTAAAATATATTGGATTTCTTTTTTCTTTATTTTCCTTTTCCCCATATATATATATATATATATATATATATATATATATATATATATATATATATGCATAATGTTTACATTGAACTTGAGTATTTTGTTCACATATATATCATGTCAAAATCACAACCCCTTTCCCTCCCCCTTTGGGACCCTCCCGCATCTCCCTCCTCTCCCTAACTCCCATTATCACCCCATTTGCTTTTTTTTCTTTACATATCATCTCTCTTTCTCCTTCCAAACCTCTCACACCCCTTTTCTTTCCTCTCTCCAAAGTCCATCTTCTTACTTTCTTCCATTACTCTTATAATTTTTATGGTTTGATTTTCTCATATTAGAGAAACCATATAATCAACTTTGTGGGTCTGATTCACTTCACTGAGTATCGTGGTCTCAAGGTGCATCCATTTTCCTGAAAATGACTCAAACGTGTCATTGTTAATGGCAAAGTAGTACTCCATTGTGTATATATACCACATTTTACTTACCCAGGCATCCACTCAGGCATATGGCCTTCCTCCAAGATTTGGCTGTTATCTATTATGCTCCTATGTAAAAGACATTCATGCTAACAATAAGCATAAAACTCAAATAGTCACTAACTAAGATCAAGAAAGAAGTAACTTAGCCATTAATAAAACAAAGGAAAAGCAGTAGACAATGTAGGGAAAGAACAGAAAAGCACAGGACAGTAACGGTTACAGAAAACAATATTTTTTAAACATGAAAGGGCAAAAACACCTGAAACTTTTAAAGTTTTGTATCATTAAAATACTAAAATCATATTTAATAAAACAGGTAAAATATAAAGGTAATAATATAAAACAGGAAGAAAATAAAGTGACATTTTTGTCTCAGTTTTCTCTGCATAAAAATGGAAATGGTAATTATATGTCACAGACTTTATATAATATTTTCACTTGTGCTGCTATCTGTACTTTGCAAAATTAAATGTTGCCATTTTCTCTTTGAGTTTTTTAAGGTTTGTGGTAATGAGTTAAAAAATACATGTATGGCTGATACGAGTATATCAGATAGGGAGATGGCTTTTAATGCCACCCTCCTGCATATGTCCTCTGCAGTTCCTGACACCATGCCACTTCTATGGCTGCATGACATTTAACATATTGCCAATTACTCTTCAATGTACATGTATGGAAAAATTGTAGATCACAACTTTAGCATCAAATTGATACATTTTCTATGCAGTCCTACAAGTTATACTTTGTTTACAATTCATTTTAAAAAATATTTCTACTTTTTGATAGGTTGCATGTTCATTCCATTTTTGGTGCTGATTATTAGGACAGAACTACACAATGTTTTCTGTAAAACAGACACGTCTGGGACCTTACTTTCTCTCATAGGTTGGAGAATATACATGAAAGACATAATTAAACAATCACAGGATTCTCTTTCAAATTATTGGAGACATACTTTATTTTTTCCCTCACAATTGCAATTTGTATTGTATGTTTGCAATGCATAATAATTACATACAACTTAGAGAATATATATATATATTACATGTTGATTATTTTTGCTTCCCCTTCCTCCCCCTACCCTGTCTCCCCGGAATCCCCTTCCCATCTTCATTTTCGTTTCCTATCATCTCTCTATTAAAATTCTATTTCACATATCACTTTAAATAATTATTTTTGGTCAAAGGGGGTGCAAATACATTATTTTGTGATATATAGCCACTGGAGAGATTATGTCAACTTGAGGCAATCAGCAACCAGCCTGGATTAGGCAGTTAGGAGCCAGCCTAAATTAGAGTGTGAGAGTGAGTGATTTGTGGGCCAGCGAGTGAGGGAAGAACACCCACCTGGATGTGGGAGGCCCACCTGGGAACTCCAGCTGTATAAAAGGAAGGAAGGAGAAAGATTGTTACAGCTCTTTTCTCTGGGAACGCTCTTATCTTTGCAATTGTTTATGGATGCCGCTTTCTACACACCACAGATCTTCGTGACCGATTCGCTCCAGTCTTGATTTGCACCTGTCTGCCCATTGCTGATCTTCAGTCTTCCGCCGTCGCCATTGTTCTTTGAACAGCCAAGATCTGCAGTAGGCTCTCTAACTGGCTGTCCTGCAGTCTCAGACAGGTAGGTGTTCTACCTCACAGCAGAACAGCCATCGGACCCTCCAGCTCTCGCATGTGCAGGTCGCCATCTTGGACCACCTCTGCCCTCAGACTTGTAAGCCTTTTGTTATAATTTCTGTCAGTTCTGTTTTTTATAAGAACCCAAACTAATTTATCATACTTGTGTGGTATACTGAGATTGATTTAAATGGGTATTAGTCCAAGCCAATTAAATAAAGTGTTTAGGAAGTCATAATATATTTTAAACATTAGCCTTCAGAGAAATAATTTATTATTTTTTCTTTAGAGTTCTAAAATTTTTGTTAATTTTTACCTCTTAATATTCACATATACATACTCAAGTATCTGTCTATAATTTTTGTGTATAATGAAAAATAACTATCTTTGTTCCATTCCTCCAATTATTTTCTACTTTTCAAGATAACTACTTTCAATTCATAATTCATTTGTTTGGTTATTGCTCACATATTTCTAAATAATTTATTTTTTTCTTTTTCATTATTTAGTATTATCTGATGGCTTCTTTTTAAAGGAAATCATTATTTTGTCTTGTATTCCTTCCATTTCCTTTAAATATGCTGTGCCTACACACACACACACACACTCTCTCTCTCTCTCTCTCTCTCTCTCTCTCTCCAATCTTGCTCGTCTTCCAATAAAGTTATCATAATTTTCTTTACAGCAAGATTAGGAATTTGAATTGTTTAACTATGCAACTATGCAAATTGCTTTCTTAGTCAAGCTAGTTTTTTTTTTTTAAGTTTTCTTTTTGGCAAAATTTTATTTCCTTGGAATTAACTCTTTATTGCTCTATGATTTCTTGGCTCCACAAGCTTCTGATGAAAGCAAGTGTAAATTCTTCCCTCAGTTGTGCGAGTCTTTTCTTAAAATAATCATATAAGCTGCCAATTCCATCATGAAAGCGCATCTTCTGGAACCTCCTTGCTGGTTGCTCGCTCAGAATCTCCCAGCCAGGTTTGGTTTTTCACTCACGATTCCTGAGGACCGATTTCTTTTTTCTCTTTCTCTTTCTCAGCTCAACTTTATATTTCCCAGATTCCTTATCTCTTCTTCATTGGAGTGTGCTTTTTATTCAAATCCATTCTTAAGTAGCTTTCAGAGAAAGGCTATATAAGAAATACATTTTTCCTTTTTCCTTTTCAAATTGTATCATTGTTTTATCTTAACATACAATTTTAGTTGAGATTAGTTAAAAAAAATTACAAACTTCTATTCTCCAGAATTTTGCATGCATTCTCTGTTCATCCTCTAACTTTTAATACAGATGTTGAAAATTCAGATGCAATTTTAATTCTTCTTTTATTTATTTTGTCTGTTTGTTGGCTTTTGAGTCAGGGCCTTACTCAGGCTGGACCGCCTTACTCAGGCTGGACCTGAGCTCACTATGTAGCTCAGGCAGGCCTTGGACTCATGCCAGTCCTCCTACCTCAGCATCCCAAGTGCTGGGATTACAGACATGCATCACCACACCCGGCTTTACGTGGTGCTGGAGATTCGAACTCAGGACCTTGATCTTGCAAGGCAAATACTTTAACTGCTCTGCCATTCCTCCAGCCCCAATTCTTCCTCTAATATGTA
The DNA here is from genome assembly GCA_004027205.1 of Ctenodactylus gundi. Classification (NCBI taxonomy): domain Eukaryota; kingdom Metazoa; phylum Chordata; class Mammalia; order Rodentia; family Ctenodactylidae; genus Ctenodactylus; species Ctenodactylus gundi. The sequence continues at coordinate 74,296 of PVKB01004645.1, forward strand.
GCCTGTTTATCGCATCCATAAAGCAGTTTGGAGTATGTTGTCTTTGTTCTTGGTGTTATAAAATTTCATGAGGAATTTTCCATCATATTCACGGCAACTTTGAGCTAGTGTTGCTCATGAGGTGCTGGGAGGATGCACGTTTGGATCTACAAGTAATCCAAAAAGGTAACTGTAAGATTCTGAAAAAAAAAATCACTGGTAAGGACATTAAAAATGGGAAAGTGTCTTCTGTCCTTGGGTAGGACAGAACCAATATTGCCAATATGGCCAGTTTACCAAAAATTATGTATAGATTAAACAAGATTCCAATAAAAGAACCATCAGCATTCTTAACAAACTAAGAAAAACATTTCTAAAATTTATGTGAATGCCAAAGAGACAGAGAATAGAGAAAGCAATCCTAACCCACTTGTGTAATGCACGAAGCATCGTGATCCTGGATTTCAAATAATATTCCAAAGCCATTGTTAGAAAAGCGGCATGACTCTGGCAGAAAATAATAGGTGGATCAATACAAAAGAAATGAGGATGCAGAAATGACCTCCGGCACCCTCGAACATCAGATTCTTGATAGAGGGACCAAAAAGCACATCCTGGAGAAAAGACGGTCTCTTTAACAAATGGTTCTGGGAGACCTGGCTAATCACATGCAGAAAAAAATATGATTCTAAATTCACAATCTCTTCATATTAAAATCAAATCAAAATGGATCAAAAGGCTAGATATTAAAACAGAAACATTGAATCTGCCTAAAGATAAATAGGTAACACTTTTGAAAGCGCAATTACATGTGATGACTTTCTAAACAGAACCCCAGCTGCACAAGAAATAACATAAAGACTCAATAAAAAGGCTGTATCATAATTAAAAGCTTCTGTCCAGCAAAGGGAAGACTCTACAGAGAGCAGAGACATTCTATAGAATGGAAATATATTTTGTCAGCTACTCTCCGGACAGAATACTAGTTTAGATTATCCATAAAATACTAAGATATTAGACTCTCAAGACACAAAATACCCAATTAAAAATGGGCAATTGGAATGAACAAATAGATGATTCTCAAAATACGAAGTAGAGATGACCAATAAATGCATTAAAAACTGTTCAGTGTCTTTGGGGATTGGAGCATTGCAAGTCATAACAACACCAAGACTCTGGTTTACTCCAGAAACTGTGACTATCATCAAAAACTCAAAAATAGTAAATGTTAAGGAGACTTTGAGGGAGAAAAAGGAACGTCCTAGACTGCTAATGCGCATGTAAATAAATACAATCACTGTGGAAATAAATATGAGAATTCTTCAAAAAACTAAAAGTAGAAATTCCATTTGACCCATCTCTATCTCTTCAGGTATTTTAGAATTAAAGACATAATGTTACAATGATGCATGTATAATACATGTGTTTACTGCAATAATTACATAATAGCTAAATTATGAGCATATGTGCCCATCAGCAGATCAATGGATAGAGAAATTATGGTCTATATACATAACAGCATATTGCTCAGCCATAAAGAAGGATAAACTTAAGTCATTTGTAGGAAAACAGGTGCATATTGAGACCATAGAGCTAAGTAGAATGTATTAGACACAGATGCTTAAATATTGCTTGGCTTCTCTTGTATAAAGAAGCCCAACATATAAGTGGTATCAGTAGCAAAACAACAGAGAAATGACAAGAAGAAGGGAGGTGGACTTTGTACAAATGTAAAGGGGATCTAGAGATGGAGAAGGAAAGGAATGGAGGAAGTAAAAATGATTAAGATGGAATGTGCGTATGTACCAAGTCTTCAGGTTGGGCATAATTATTAAGTACCAGAGACATGTACTATTATAAAAGAGCCTTTAATAAAGATACTATAGTCTATGCTGGTTGTTAGGCTGGGTATTTCCTCATCTGTTAGGATAGTCATTCTGTGGACTTATTTAATTTCAGAACTCCAGTTGTTTTAGTTCTAGGAAACATTCTTAATTTTTTTATGTTTCTCTCTCCTTTTTTGTTGCATTTTTGTGAAGCTTTCAGTACAGAAATACATAGCTTCTTGCCTTGTTTTTCCCAATTTTCCTGTTTTTTTTTTCGTTGCATATTCCCTTTCCGTATTTTGTTCTACTATGGCCACTTTTAGCGGATCTTATATTCCTCTTGTTATCAATGTTCATAAGAACTCTATTTTGTGTGCATTTATTTTAGAAGATGCTGTTCTGTGGTCTTGAAATCATGTATTTTTTTCTGCAGACCATTCACCTATCATTCTGAAAATAATGACTGTTTAATTTTTCTTTTCAATTTCTGCCTGCTTGCGTCTTCCTCACATTGCTCTCAAGTGCTTTGCCCTCAGTGGGTCACTACAGGAATTCCCGTACATCTGGCGATCCTTGGCTGTGCTCATTTCAATAATGTGAATGAAAAAAAATGAACTTGGAATGAAGTTTTTACAGTATGGTTTATCAAATGAGTTCTTAGGGTGATCTAACGAGGTTGTCTTGGTGAATCCAAAATGTCAGTACTGTTCCATTTCCTCTCTTACTGATTAAATGCCAAGTTGTCTTTTTTGATCCTTCCCTAGGATTGAAAAATTTCATAAGTCGTGAAAAAAAATCTAAAGGATGCAATTTCAGTGTTTTAACATTTACTTAACTTTCCCTTATGTCTTTATTTTTTAATTTTTTCAGTATAATCACTCTATGCCAACTGGACATAATCCTCAATGAAAAAGCTTATCTTTACCTCAGGAGAGAATTTCTACTACCCCCCCCCCCCCCCAATTTTCTTCTCTAGTGGAAACAATAATGAACTGTCCCTTCAGCAGCTGCCTGTTTTCAGTAGCACTTTCATTCATTTTCATTTCTTGTGTGGAACAAGAAATTCCTGAGATTTTGTAGTTGTACATTGTAACTTATTTTTTGTTAGATTTTCTGCCCGACAGCTTAGTGAATAAGTTCTTGTCACTCACCCATACCTATTTCCCTTCCCTTCTTAAAGTGTGAGAGCCATCGCTCCTGCCTACTATCTCAGCCTTTGGTTCTGTTCTTGAAATTCATTTGTTACATTATATTGAGTTTTAGTGAAAAATAGACATAAAGTGTGTGTGTGCGTGCGTGTGTGTGTGTGTGTGTGTGTGCGCACGCGCGCACGTGTGCTGCCATTGTGATTGCGAATCTGAAATTTATTTTTTAGATTTTTAAAACGTTAGAAAACTCTTCAAAAGTACATGTTATCTACAAAGCTACAATGTGAAGTAGGCAAAGCTGATCTCATTTTTGGGGTATGAGACGTGGACATAGCTTACTTTGTATGTTAGTAATTCCTCCCTTTCCTTACCATCTCTGAAAGATTCCATTAGGCTGAATTATATATATATATATATATATATATATATATATATATATATATATATATCTTGTATATATGTATATTTAAATTACTGATGTTCGAAAACAAGTTAAAAGATATTCATAATTGTAAAGAATCACAATGAGTAGGAATGCTACATAAGCATACATAGAACTTTCTATAACATATTACGATAATATTGTTACCTTAAAAGTGAATAATAAATGGTATACTGGTTTAATTCCTATGACTATGTGACTACTAGCATCTCACGGGGATGTTTTTAATAATAACAAAGAAGTAGCTGCCTGTATAAATATTATTTAGTTACTGGTACCAGTGTGTTAGATAAAGGTGTAGATGTAAGTGCAGATGTAGGTGTAGACATAACAGCACTATACATTACTCCACACATGTCATATATGTGAGTTTTGTGTTACAAATATAAGCTTAGATTTAGATGTAGATACTAATATAATGACAAATAGATGAGGCATAATCAACAATAGAATATTAGTTTTTAAGGTGTTAAATTTAGATAAATTAAAAAATTAGAGTTCAGAATCAGTGCTTCGCTATTAGTTGTATGGATGGCTACATAGACTGTTTCCAAGTAACACAGGCCCAAGCAGAAAGGCAGCTGGGGCATTCACTGCGCTATCTTCTGTTTTCTCAAATTTTCTTAAGTAATAATCTCTTTCATAAATGTTTTCTATTCTTTTTGCCTAGTAAATGTCAAAGTTCATGGGACATAGTACCGCTATCATCACGTGGAATGAAACACATTGTTTAATTTCATATGATAATCTCATAATTCTTACGGAGTAATTTATACCATAGATGGCCAGATGGTTTGGTGGTATAATGTATGAGAAAATAAGCTGTCTGTAGATATTAAAAATGGCTTGCTTCTCATAGATATTCATTCCACTTAACCACAAAAGAAAGCCTATTAATTAGACTTTTGAATCCCATTAGGCAAAACAAATACCAATACTTAACTGCTCAAATATGACATGATAGAAAATTGCTAACATAATTAGATTTTTAATAGTGTTAATGACTCTTGTATCTTATTAATAAGAATTAAGACTAATGTAATATTATATGAAGAAAAATTGCCACTGTATGCTCTTCTACAGGGAAATGTAGCATGATTATGTCTATTTCCACATGAAGGGGTTTTAATTTTTATTCCCTTGCAGTTGTAATATAACTCACATGTTTCCTCGCTTAATATATTATCCCTGACATTACGTGACAGAAGGTCCTACAAGTACACCACTTAGGTCTTCAGTCTCATTAGAGATCCCAAGTCAAGCATGATGTGGACTCTGACCGTGAAACTACCCTTAGGAGAGGTTGAGATGTCTTCTCTACCCTCTGTTTCTACCTTTTTTATAGATTGTCGCGCTTTCAAAGCTTTGCTTTAACCTCTTTCGATTTTCCCATTTATTATAAAATTACATTCACTGTTTGTGCCATACGATTTGTCATTTTTGCCATGCTCTCTCCCTCTTTAGTCATTCCATGGACGTAAGAGAGCATGTTTCATTGTTCAGTGAGGATGTTTCATTAATTAGTTAATAAGCCAATATTCACATAGCATTTAGTCTATATCAATCACGTCGAAGAGGCTGACTGACAGTAGAAACATGACCCTTGCGCTCACATGGGGTATTTGCTTATTCAAATTCTATGAATGTTTTAACAAGTTTTCTTTTTTGAAGCTTAAAAATGTAATATTCCAATTTGTACGAATCTCTTGGGCTAGCAGAACTCACCATCGTAGCTGCCACAAAGATAAATGGGTGCTGGTTTCCAACCAGGCACCAAGCAGAATATCTGATATTTGAGGTAGATGGTTTGCCAACCCACTTATACACTTGCCAGATATGTGAATATGTGAGGATTATAAAATGGAGCAAATGACTTTAAATGTCATCAATACTGTATTTGTTCACTGTGTGTGTACTCATATGTATCTCTGATGCAGTTCTGTCAGCAAATAGACTTCTGCCACTCAGAGTGTGGCCCAGGGGCCACCAACATTAGCATTATTTAGGACTTCTGGGAAATATGGAATCTTGGGTGCCATCTCAGAGTTTCTCATTGGCGACCCACAACTTCACGAAATCCCAGTGTTACTGACGGTTTTCTCTTGCATACAAAAAATACCTGAAGGTGGATAATGTCACAAAGACAACATGGCTGCAGATTCATACAGTGCCGTGTAGGCTTTATGGAGGCCCCTCTTGCATACATTGCGTCACGGCCAGGGGTCACACAGTGACAGGAGAGTTCGCTAGAAGGAGAGATGACATTGCAAGACAGACAGGGCCCAGTATTGCAAATTCGTCGTAGGACCTGTCACCTTTCATCATTGCCACACTGTAAACTCCAAAATAGAAACTTTTTGAGCGTGCACACAAGCCATTTCCAGTCCACAAAGTCCTCAGGTTGCTTTCAGGCACAGTACCACTCGGGATGCATTCAAGTCTCCGAGGGAAAAGGAGACAGTGGTGATGGTTTTAGTCTGCTCAAGTTCCTGTGACAAAGTACCATTTGCTGGGCAGCTTGAAAACAGCAGAAATGTGTACTTCTGAAGATACATGCTGTAAAATGAAGGCAGTGGCAGATTTCGGGTGCTGAGGGCTTTCCTCATAGACTGTCAATCTCTAAATTCATGTGTCAGTGAGTCAGTGACTCTAGAGCCTGTTTTAATAAAGATATCAATCCCATTCATGAAGGTTCTGTCTCTATGATCAAATCACCTCAAAAAGGCCTACTCAGAGGGGCAAGCTAGTGCATGCCTGTGAACCCAGGACTCTGGGAGGCCGAGGCAGACATATTACAAGTTTAAGCCCAGCCTGAGCATTTTAGTGACTTAGTGAGACCAGTTTCAAAATAAATAAATAAATAAATAAATAAATAAATAAATAAATAAATAAAGAGCTTGGGTGAGCAGCTCGGTGCTGGGGTCCATCCCTAGTAATGGAAAAACAAAAACAAAAACTTCCCCCCGCCCCTTTTTTTAAAAAACAACGCATTGGAGGGAAAGATTTCAGTAAATGAATCTGGAGAAGAAACTCATTTTCAGACCATAACATGGTGGCTCTGAGCCAGCCAAATCTAGAATACTGTGTTTATCTACGAACAACAACTTAGGCAATATTTTCGAGAAATAAAGTTACTTGTAAGTAAGGTAATCTCCATAATTAAAAACTTGAAATCTCACGCAATGCCCCAGAACCTTGCCTATATATTTAGAATGGTCTAGGCAGCTTTACAATTACCTCTTCCTGGGTCTCACCTCTAGAGATTCTGATTTAATTTCTCTAGTGAGTTTCCTGGGTATTGGAAATTTAAAGTTCCCAGATGATTTTTATGTGCAGCCAGAGTTGGGATCCACAGGTAACAGTGAGAAATGACTGAAGAAACTTAAGGTATTTGACTGAGGAAGAGGAATCTCTGTGAACGATTGGTGATTTGTCTTTCCACACCTATTGGGAAATTGTGCAGGCTTATTTTATGTAGTTTTAGGAAGCAAGATTGGACTCATGAGAGACTCTTAAGAATTGCAGACCCACTTGAAGAGAATTTTGGTAATTTTAGTTGTGTGAAACCAAAATGATGTGTGTGAAGGTTACACTGAGTGCGGAAGGAAGTGTACATCCCAAGGCCTCCAAGACAATGGGCAGGAAGCCTGCCTGTGCATTTAGCTCTGGTCACTGGGTTAGTGGGGTGTGAAGATATCAGCCTGTGTGATAATGTGATACTAATACAAGAACTTAGCTAATGCTTTCTGTGCTGTGGCTTTTACATGAGTCACAAGTTCAGTATCTCTTATCCAGAAAGCTAATATTTTGCACTTCAAATTTCTTTGGATTTTGGAATATTTGCATACATAATGAGATATTTTGGGATGAGACCCAAGTCTGAACAGGAAATTCACTTGTATCAGTGTGAATATTTACACTAAATACAGTGAATAGTTAGGATAAAATATACTATAATAGATATTTTGCTATTAAACCCTTAACGTACTCCTCCTTGGTTCAGATATCACTATCCCACTGTTCTTGCCATTTTCTGAAACTGTTCTAGAAGCCTTTTTCTGTCATTAGTTATGCAATTATTTCCTTAGTCTCCTCAACTGGTTTGGGATATCTAATTTACATGATCTTCTTGACTTTGGGGAAGAGCCATCAGTAACATGGCACCAGATTCAGTGAACGAAGCGGTTGAGCACATGATGTGATGTTGTCACGAGCCTGTCTTTCTGTCGAGTGGCATTTGACGACAGCATTTACTATGTTGTTGATCACACGTGGTGTGACACATAAAGGGACTTCCAGAACTGCTTCAGAAAGTGAAAAGAACTGTGAGATAAGTATGTTTTAAGCAAATGGGAGTATTTTGAAGATGATTAAAAATAATGAATCTTCTGCTGTGGTAAATTTAAAAATATTTGAATACTCACTGTATTTTTTATCATAAGCCATGTACATGATCTTGAAAGTGATTTTATGCAGCATTTTCATTACACTTGAATTTTGACTGCAACTCCTCCACATAACCCATATGGTGGGTTTTCCACATAATCCTGGTATCATACTGGTTTCCTGAAAGTTTTGAGTCTTAAGCATTTCAGATTTTATGTTTTGGATTAGCAATACCCAGCATGCAGTGACTTTAATGCTGACCACAAGTCATGGGGGACAAGCCCTTTTAAGTAGGGGAGAATTGGAGAGTTGTCATTCATTGCTCGAGATTACATAGTTGATGAGAACAAGCTAAAAACCAAGGATTGTCAGAATCTAAATTCATTGTTCCTAGTTTCATGGATTCTACCATATAAATTAGGTTTGTCCAACCAAGGACTTGTGGGTAACATATGGCCTTGGACAGCTAGTAGTGTGGCTGTCCAATATGCCAAGCTTTTATTGCTGTTATGTGGCTTCAGTGATATTTTTCATGACTCAACTGTGTAGTACTTAGGAAAAGAATATGTAGCAACAACAAAACTCTGGGTAGGGAATGCTGTGGTGGAATAGTCACCCAGCTTCTTATGCCTGCTCCACACAGTAGGGCAAATGAAGACTCGTGTATATCAGACAGTACATGGGCTTATGTTGCTTGGCAAGTAAAACCCAGCAATTACTGATAATAGTATTTTAGCCTGCCTACGCGGATATATGTTTCTGAGAAGAAAAAAGAGTAGGTGTGCCTTTTACTCTTAGTAAGCAGACATAAGTTTTATTATTTAATTATTATACTGGACTTGTGTTACTTATTAAAATAATTTAATAAAATATGAAAAAGAAAATTTTGCTACTCATATATATTGAATGTATTGCATATTTTATATAAAACCTAAGACAATTCCTCTTCACTCAGTGTGGCCCAGGTGAGCCGAGAGTTTGGACACCCAGGGTCTAAATCAGCAATTACAGATGCTCAAAGGAGGCTTTCCACCCCAATTCCATGACTCCAAGACATGCCATAGAGTCCTCATTCTGTTGTTTACTTAAAGACAAATTTAATGACAGGGATAGTTTATCCAAAGAAGCCCTGTAGACATTGAAGAATATTTTTAAAAATCTCTTGTTCAAAGTTTATAAAATATCACTGAAAAAAATAAGCCTGAGTTAAGGAACCTAGAATCTTAATTAAAATAAATAAGAGAACAAGTAATAAAACCAAGTAATTTGTAATACCAACACATTCTGTTGCAATTCTCTCCCCCTCTGTACTGTGATTGAAAGCATATTTGTTTTTACTCTCTCTCTCTCTCTCTTGCATTGTAATCTATGTTAGTATTGCAGAACTAATTATGAGTCACCCAAGTGTAACCAAGGAGTGCTGAGGGCTCCTGAAACAGGACAAAGGAAATCCGTTAAGAACTAATGTTGAGCTTGTGGTTTCAAAAGGTCATTAGAAATGCTAAGCCAGAGAACACAGTGGCCTGGACTGTTACCAAATCTAATCATTTATCAGTGCTAGGGTTTCGAGCATGCGGCCATCGTCTGGCTCTTCTTTCCCTCAAGCAGAAACCCTGCTAATTTCCACACCACGAGTCCACAGTTTGCGTGCTGTCTCTTTCATGTCTGTCAGGGATGCACTTGTCTTGTTCTCTATCTTGAGATACCATGGTCAGTGTGCATCTTAGGAGGCCAGCTACGCGGCATCTTCAGTTTCAGCTCAAAACCATGTACCTTAAGTTGAAATCCAAGTCTCACTCTTCTCTGTGAAAGATATCATAGGTGAGCTTCGGCAGTCTTCTACGAGAAAATGTCTTAATAGAGGAAAGTTGTTAAAATCTGTAACCAAAGGTAAACATTTTTCACATCTATGCCACCGAGTCCAGGTACTCTTCTCAGAGACAAAGCATGGAAAGTTGTTACCACAAAGCGTATCCTACACGTATGAGAAGGTCAGAGGATATTTATTTCAGTAACGCATTTACATAAAGTAATTTCTGCTCTATAGTCCACGACTGACACTGCTAGGGTAAAGAGGCAGAGAAAACAGCAAACTTCCATAGAGAGCCCAGATTGTAAATGCTTCAGATCTTGTAAGCCATGCAGTCTTCGTTGCAGATTCTCAATATTGTTGTTGTGCCAAGCACCTGTAAATGGCATATAAACTAGTGGGTGTGCTATCTTCTAGTGAATTTTTAAGTTTTAAGCTTCTTTTATTTTTTATACAGCCAAAATAGTCGTGTTTTGTTATTTCCAACTCTTCAAAATGTAGAAACTATGCTCAGCTCGTGGGTCACACTCGGAAGCCAGCTGGATTTGTCTTGCAGGCCACTGTTTGCTTGCACCTGTTCTATTCTAGGTATTCTTGAAGTTCCAGAACGAACACACATGTTTGAGTCTTGCTGTTAATGGATTGGTTAATTTATATCAACATGCTATCTGAATTTCCTTGCAAAGGAATTTAGAGATGAGATTTTGTAGTGAAATTCTTATTTCTGAGTTTCTGTTCTCCTATGGTGATTATCTTCTTTCCTATCACAGTCTGCCCTGTGCCCTGTGCCACGCACTGCACCAAGAATATTACGTGTTCTCTGTCGCTATTGGCTCACAAATATCTGAACACGTAGGCATGACTGACTAGTACGTGTTAGCTCTGGAGTTAGGAGTCAGGCTTGGTTTTCTATTTTCCTATTTTTGGCATCAAGAAAGACTCTTTAGCTGAATGTGGTGTTTCAGACGTGTAATCCCAGCACTCAAGAAGCTGAGGCAGGAGGATGGCCTTGAGCTCAAGGCCAACCTGGGCTCCAGAGTGAGTTCAGCCTGAACTACAGAGCAAGACCCTGTAAAAAGGAGATGACGAAGAAGAAAAAAACCCTTAATTCTGTTCTATGTCTGCTTTAGTTTACAGTCCGGGAATAATCATGATATAATAGATGGCCTACAGAATTTGAGGAAGACCAAATGAAATAGTGCACATACCTGTGCTTTTCATTTTAATATCTGTTCATTTCCTCACATTTCACATTCATTTCTGTATTTTTCTCTCAACATGTTGGTAGCAAATTTTTAGAATGTTATTTCATAGTGAAATTAAAGATGTAAATAATGTAATATACAACAATTTTCCAAAATCTAATGCATAAAATACGTGTGGATGAGTTATATGGTGCCACACAAGTAACAGTATAGTAACATGGAGACTTAAATTGGAATAATTTGATGTTATGATACATGCTTGAAAAAGCCAGTGATGGCATGCATGATAGCTAAACAACTTGCTGATATTTGACCTTGACAGATGGTCCTTAGGTAATGTTACCCTTGAAGATGAATATGGAATGTACTATGAGAAGCTTTCAATTACAGGCTTTCTGCTTGATGATATTACTTGAAAAAAATGTAATAAACTGGCACAACTACTATGGAAGGTAGTGTGGAAGTCTCTCAAAAGTCTGAACTATCCCCTTCAATCTGGTAATATCTCTTCTGGGAATATTTTCAAAAGAGTTAGAAACAACACATTACAGAGATACATATATAGCCATGTTCATACAGCCCGACTAACAACAGCTGAGATGTGGGCCACCCAAAATACCCATCAACAGACCAATGGATACACAAATTGTGGTATTTATACACAACGGAATGCTACTCATCTATAAAGACAGATAGGTTGGAGGCTTTTGTAGGTAAATGGAGGCGACTTGAGACCATCATGCTCAGTGTAATGAGTCAGAAGCAAAAGTAAAACACTGAATGATTTCTCTGATAGGAGAAATCCAGACCACAATTATTTCATAGAACTTAATGTGGGAAATAATGGGAACTGGAGGGAAGGTAGGGGGAGGATGAAAAAGAGAGAAGGGAAGGATTTGTAACTTTGCCATGATATGTATGTGCACAAAATACTCAAGATCAATCTAAAGTTTGTCTTTTGCACTTATACATATCAATAAAATGGAAAAAGGAGCTATAGCATCACGTATTTTGTGTTTTCACAGAGTGTCTTTGAAAAGATAAGCCTTGCTTGTCATATATAAAGGATTTCAAATGCTTTTCTTCACATCTCTCTACGGGTTATTCTTTAAGTTGCATAGTTTACTATATCTTGGCAAAATGTTTGGCATTTAATATTGGAAGGTAGATCTTGATAACTAATTAGGAATATATTAGCTATGAGACCTAGCTAACATTATACTAATATTTTGCAAGCTTTCATTTGAATTATAGATTGGAATAAAATTTAAAAGGTATTATGCACGTTTCACATTTTACAAATGAAGAAACAAGGCAAAGTAACTTGCCTAAGGCAGAGAAGGAGTCAGACTAGAATCCAAGAATCTCTTCTCTTAATCCCAGTTGCTTTCTGCTACCACATGCTGTCTGCTGCTTTTAATGATTCTACCTCCTTGCAAGCCCTCAGTATTTCAAACAAAAGATCAAACAAACATACATCATTAAAATATTATAGGGTCTCTGATATAAACAACTCCATGAGATTTATCTTTTCATCACATTTTAAAAAGCCTTTGTAAGCTATAAACCAGGTTCCAGGTGTTTCACGAGCTCAGTTTTATCAAAGGAATTTAATTCTATGTTTTACTTATGTGATCTGCTAATTGATGGAAAAGATTGGCTATTTTTTCTGTTTTATTTTACTTTATAAAAGTGACAAATTTAGAGAATAGTCACCATGAATTGATTCAATATAGGCTTTCAGCATCGGCAGCTGGTTGTTGAGTTTTTTTAATTCTGCTGGGGGGGAAATAAGTAAAAAAAATAAATATCAATGTGACTCTCTGACCTCTTGGAGATCACCTTCCGTCAATTTCAGACCTCCTACTCAACAATAGGGGCAATGACAAATTAAGTGAGGGAGGAATAAAGCAGGATCTCTAATCGTGAGAACAAAAAGTGTTTTTCCAAGACAATGGATAGTGAGAGAGAGAGCAGAGGACCTCAGACAGAAAATTGCAGACATTTACAGGTCATTCCCCAAGGGAGTGGTGGAAGTTATTGTCAAGAAGAGACAGCAGACTTTGGACAAGATACAAATATTGATCCTTTAACTGAAACAGTGACTGAAGCTGTAGTCTTGCTCGTTACAACAGTCACTCTTAACGCTGAGAGCTCGGATGCTGTCTCCCGGGTTGTAATTTCAGATTCTGAAACTGCAAGTGGAAGCATTATCAGGAAATATTAAAAGGAATTAAATTGAGAGGCTCAAGTCAAGACTAGGAGAATGTATAAAGCATCTTTAGCAGCATTGTCTCTGATGTTTTCCTCCATAAACAGGATATGGTTATCTACATTTTCAATGATAATTAGTTTGACTGGTCACCTCTTTCCGTGCTTATACACAACAGATGTGGAAGTAGGTCATATCCCCGAGCAAATCGGTCAGTCATCCTTCTGGCGTTAATAAGCGCTTCAAACCTCGGTGTCCTGTTTGCTACACCAGTAGCAATGCAGATGTAATCTTGTAGAGCAGACATGTCTACGTTCTTTGTCTTTACGACACCCAGTAGGAAAAGTCACAATAGTGTTTCCAATTGGCACATACCCATTCCTTCGTTCTCATAGCACTTATTAAAAAGTTCTCTTTTGTAGCTCTGAGTTATATTCTGTGGGGGTATGAGGATGAACATGACAGTAACAGAAGCAATAAATATGATTCAATGACACTGGTACAAGTTAAATGTGATAAAGAGAAACACACTATTGCCATCACAAGCAAAGTGAGTGTTATTTAGGAGGAATTTCAGGTTGCTGAAACAGTCTGCTGCTCCAGCCAGGTGCTTCCAGAAGGAGATTAATTTCTACTCTTCTCTTCTGAAGAAGATAGCTCCTTTTTCCCCCCTGTATTCTGTGTTTCTTCTGGTTAGCAGTAGATTTTAACCTTTTAAGTTTCCCATTTCGCTGCTAAATTAATATTTATTCACTTTTTCTTGGGAAAAACATCCTCACCCAAGACTCAAAGCTTGTGGCCAAACTCCTAGGCACATGGACTGCTCTGTGATGTTTTATCTCTGAAATCTTAAAATTCAGCGAGCTATTATTTAATATAATCTCCTTGTCTTCCAAATTCCCTTGTGCCCTGATGATACAACTTACACTCTTCGAATTCACCATGTCCTCTAGGTCTTAAGCTCTACTTAGCTTTAATTTCTTCTCCAACCCTTTTAAACCTCGTGACACATTACTTCGGCTCCTTTACTGCTTGGAGACTTAAATCTTCCTCATTTTCGTGTAGCCTAACTGGTTCCATAGAGCTCAAACAAAATTGTTTTTACAAGGACGAGGGATTTGATGATTCATCTAACTCATAGTCTCTGCACTAATGCTGATCTTTCATATCGTCCACATTTTCTCTTCCAAAGATTTTTATATCTCTTTTCCCCAGCTCTATCTGTACTTTTTAGTTTTAGGAAAGTTTAAGGGAAATAATACTCAAGTGATAATAATTAAATAGGTTAGAATATTAAAAATAAAACAATAATAGGGTACCTGCAGTGACAGAATTCACATTAATAACCTATTTGTTATTTCTCAATTGATCCAAGAACTTATTTGGCTATTCTACTTTCGCATATTGCCTTGTTTGATCTTGCAGACCAGCACACCTTGGATTTGATTATACGTCATTACCCATTCTGCTTTGAAATGCTTCCTCCCCTCTTCCATTCCATTTTCTGGTGTTCTCACTAGGTTTGTCATCCACACCTTGCCCCAAAGAAAATTCAGCATTTCCTTTCACCTCCTATTGTGTCTTCAAGCTACAAACATGAGGTCACTTCAAATTTCTCTTTATTCTAATTTTCTCTATATTTCCAATACACTGCAAAGGCCCAAGGAGTCTTTGGTGGCTCCTGAATTTGTCCACTTTCATTCCATTTCTGCTCCCCTGGAGCTGTCATTACCTCATGTTTGGAATTTCTCCTTTTGTCAGCGTTTTTTGTAATTACCCCCACTCTATCTTTATTTCTATTATCTTACTGATTTTTAAAAAAATATTAAGAATTTATTATAAAATTAATAGATAATTGCATAATGCCTATTCTTTCTTCAAATCTTGCGATGATACTTCCTAATCAAAAGAATAAAGCCCAATGATTCTGCATAGACCAAAGAACATAGTCTGGTTTATCAGATACAGTGAATACCTTTTTCAGATTTTATGATCTGATTTGTGTCATCTCTTGTAGTTCCTGTGACACTACATTACTACAGACTCCTAGTCATGGAGAAAAAGTGCCATCTCTAATGTTGTAACATTATGATATGAAACTGTATCCCCGACCCAAAATCTGGCCTGTTTGAGTTTAGAAAAATGAATAATTTCTATAGAGATGACCATAACAAATGCCTCGTGGGAGATTGGGAGAACTACGGAGAGGTTCTCTTCCAAAGCAAGTTGTACAAAGCCTGCTTTGCAGTTATTCGGTCAAGAAAACACACAGACAAAGAAATATTCTTATATCGTGATCCAAAATATTCTTTCATTCTTAAAAATTCTAGCTAAAATCTGGGAAACTCAGTTCAAATAACTCCTCCAGAAAGTCTTCCCTACCCATTTCCTGATGTTTTAGTTTCTCTTCCATTTTATTTCTAAATTCATGCCCCCCCCCCCCCACACACACACACTGCTATCACACATGTCACTCTGTGTTTTAAGTCCAGGCTTCCATCTTCACATATTCCTAGACACAGCAAGCTTGAAGTAAATGTCTGTATCCCAATTATTTACTAATTTTTCCAATATGTTGAAAATACTTAGGTAAACAAATAGGAACATTAAAGATACAGCTGTCCTTCCAGATAATCTGAGTTAATCTGCACCTACCAATAAAATATCACAAATTTGTATTTTAATATTTATGTTTTCATTTGTGTCATCCAAAATTCCTAGATATTCCTAATGTTTTTTTTTAAGCTCAATATAATTTAAAGTTTTAATTCACAGCCTCTATCTGTACTTTTTAGTTTTAGGAAAGTTTAAGGGAAATAATACTCAAGTGATAATAATTAAATAGGTTAGAATATTAAAAATAAAAGAATAATAGGGTACCTGCAGTGGCAGAATTCACATTAATAACCTATTTGTTATTTCTCAATTGATCCAAGAACTTATTTGGCTATTGTTGTCTTGACAAAAGTAAAATACTTTGTGAATCTTTCTCTTTCATGTCTCAGCTGATGCTGAGATTTTCTGGGAAGTGCAAGAATCAAGATAGTTGAAAACAGAACGAAGCAGGAGAGAGAATCATTTTTAAGATCTTTGTTTTCTGCCCTTGCATTTCTCCTACCCTTACACAAATTTCACAGATTTTCTGGAGAAATGTAGAGGCCAACGATTAACAAAAGGCAGGCTTACTTTATGTTGTCATTTTTGTTGTTGTTGTTGCCGTTGTTTAATTGAGAAGGAAAATGAAAAAGTAGGACAGGTTCCTTATTCTTTCAGGTGGTTTATCTGGCAGCTGGAGAAGAGCCGTGGTTGACAAAATGTTCAGTTAATTGAAGTCATGTCGTGGATATTGATGATCTTTCTAACATTTAATGGTGAAATAAATCTAGTCCCAGAGAAAAATATATATAAATAGCTATTTGGCTGATATATATCCACAGTATCCTCTTCAGGCAAATGAAAAAATAATAATCACTTTCCCAGAAGTAATATGTTAATGGTTAATTGCGCTCTCCAGAGCATCTCAAGTTTAAGAAAAATGACAGTATAGCACATTCCTTGACTTTCAACTGTTAGATACAGTGAAAACATACTGAGATGAAAACATTTAATTCACGTAGCAACCTGTTGGTGACAGCAGAGCTACAGCAATTCCAGCATGAAAACACATATTCAAATGGTGCTGTTCAGGCTTTCAAAATATTTGTAAAATAATGGGCGATATAAGAGATATTTATTAAATGGGGCCATTATAAATACATTTAAAAACACTCCGGTTATTCCTATTTGTACAATAGTTTGGACCTTTTGGGGATTCAAATTTATAGTGGCTTCAATAAATAAAAACTGGGTATTTCCATAAAATTTCCTTTTGCTCTCAAAAGAGGAAAGCGTTAGAAGTGCAGAGGTGATACCATTTATCTCAGAAAAGAACTTCTTAGTGCCAATCACGTAAGCGGGGCTGAAAGGTATAAGTAAAATGTGCTAAATCCATTATCATGTATTTTAAAAACTCAAATACTTCCAAATTGTATTAAATTCAGCCTGTTTGAAATTACTGCCTTAAACTAAGCATGCTTGAAAGACCTATTTGCCCCTTCTTTCATTTTCGGTGAGAGCAACTGCTTAGTTAAATTTTTACTGCATATTCTATAAAAAAATTAGACCTCAGGCCCTCTGTTAGGGAGATCAATACAATTTGTAAGTATAAATTGATACAATCAGATTTAAAAATAGAATAGCTGAGAACTTTCTTTGTTCTGACTTCAGCCTGTCCTGTTACTCCCTGGTAGGTCTCCCTGGACCTGATTTCCTTTCAATGTTCTAACATGTCTGCCTGCATTTGGGACAATTTTTCTTCGTACCATGTTTTTTTTTTTTTTTTCTTTGTACTGGGGATTAAGTCCAGGGTCCTCAAACTGACGTTCATCCTCAATCCATATTTTATTTTTGATATTTTGAGATAAGGACTCATCATGTTGCCAAATTACCCAGGCAAGGCTCTAACCTGTGCTCCTGTCTAAGCCCCTGGAGAGCCATGATGATTGGCCTGAGCCCCCACCTGGCTCAAACCATACCTTTTGTTTTGTCCTTCATGAGCACCTGGAAGGTGTCTCCATGGACAATCTTCCTTCCATTGCTTAAGATTGTGTCCCAAACAATGTTTTATGCCCCCAAAACAAAATGAATCCTATAAGAAACTATAGTGAAGGAATCAGATTTCAATGTAAACTGCTACTCATGTCCATGCCTCTGGGATCTTTATGTGAACACAGGTACTGCAGCCATGCCTGGACCCAAAGAGAAAGACTAGTCCAAAGAAATGCCATATGGTGCGCTGCTTATACTGTGTAAGGAAGGTTATACCACCCTTATCTTAACTTTGATCTTGGATATCGGCCCTCAAATTAGTTTGTGTCAGAAATACCTTAAAGGTTTCTGAAAATACAGATCACTCTGCAGGGAGTTTATGATTTAGTCTATTTGTGATATTATCTGGGAAGTGATGTTTCTCTACACAAGCATGCAAATCAGGCTTTTGATGCTGGTCCAGGGACTAAAAATTAAAAAAATAAAGAAAAATACTGAAACAGTGCACTGTTTATTTTTATTCATTTTTTTACTTTTGATGTGTATTTGTGTATGTGCATGTGTGTACTGTTCCTTAGAGAAGTACCAGAGTATCTTGATGATTTGAAAAATGATGTAACTGGGCTATTCTCTAGGAATTCTGATTTTTAAATCTGATATTAAGCATTCATGTGAACATCCATATTTTAAAATATTTATACAATTAAATCTTCTATCACTGACTGAGACCTGTATCTCTGGTTGCCGGTATTCAGTTTACTATGACATGCACGAAGGACAGGCACGGGAGTCTCTATGTACATGGCTTGATAAGGCTAATACAAGACAAATCTTAAATACGAGCTCCTGTTGTAAATATCCGTGTTAAATTTTAGATAATGGCATGGAGGACACCAAAGAAGACAAATGAATACAGCCACAGTGAGTGCGTTGTCTCGATGGTTTCGTAGAAGAATGAGCTTCTTCATGAAGAGTGGAGTAGGATTTCACATACAGAAAGAAGTGCCAGGTGAGGAAAAGCAATGTTTCTGATAGAAACCGATAATGTGGTTAACTCACTGTCCTAGAGAAAACTATAGGCAGAGCATTGTGGCGCATACTTGCAATCTCAGCCCTCACTGGGAGACCGAGGTGGGAGAGCCCCACGTGTGATCTCGGCCTGGGCAACTTGGTGCGTTGGAGAGACCCTGCCTCAAAATGAAAGCTAAGAAAAAGGCTGGGAGTATACTTCCCTGCAGGAGTCCTGAGTCCAGTTTCCAATACTGTAAAAATAAAATAAATAAATAAATAAATAAATAAATAAATAAATATTAAGATTTTCAAAGTGAGAAACTGTAAGGAGATTATTCAGGATGTAAGCACATGATCTGAAGCAAGTCACGTTTGGTCCCCTGGGTCATATTACGGAGCATACGCTTTGTCCAAGGAAGAACATGGAGACCCACAGAGTGTTGTGACTGAGTAATATCATTGTTGACATTAATTTTATTTTCAGGTTAAACCTAAGTTATACTTAATGTAAGTAGGAAGAAACAAGTAAAAAACTGTTCGATGATTCAGAAAGACATACTTGTGTGTTGGATGATGTACAGTAAGCATTAAATATTTTTTGCTTTAAATTACTGTATTTCTATTTTAAGTAGCATAGAGAAATCAGTGTTCATGTAAGAGATTTGAAATGAGGTTGACCAGATGAGGTGTAACAAAAATACAGTGAATGCTTAAGTTAAAAAAAAATTATAGTGAAAGTCACGTTGCCATTAACCTTTATCAAAATAAATTTGTCTTCGAACACACGAGTTCCATTGTTCTTGCCACTTTCTAAACTCCTTCTGAAAGTCCTCTTTTGAATGGTTAGCTCCATTGTCATGGCTCCCTTGATGTCCCTGATAGACTCACAGCATTTGCCGTCTGCTACTTTCACTTTGCAGAAGATCTGGAAGTTGCATGGTGCCATATCTCGTGAAGAAGGTAGATGAAGACACAGTGTGGTGTTTTTTCGAGCCTTGCTTTCCATCGCATGGCAAATGGCAATGGCATTCACCATAGTTTTGATTACACTTTGTAAAGACATTCCTGCAAAGGGAATTACTGAGAAAACGAGAAAGTGAAAAGAATGATGGGATAAATGTGTCTAAGTGACAAAAAGCATTTTGAAAGGGATTAATGGAAATGTCTTTTACAGTACTGAATTTTAGATTTTTAAAATATTCATTGCGTATTTTGGTCACATCTTGTTTATCCTGATGATGAAGAAAACAGTTGGAATCAGCATATTGAAGAAATGATGTGAAAGGAAAGGAAATGCAGTTATAGACTGAGATGCAATGCATGAAACAGATTTCCCCCCCACATTTTATTGATATGTATACGTGCAAAATTCAAGGTTTACAATGGAGTTGAGCATTTTGTGCACATACGTTTCTTGTCAAGGTGACAAGGGCTTTCCCACTCTCCTTTTGTCCCTCCCCCCTCCACCCCTCCCTCCTTCCTCCCCCACCCTACTCCCCTCTTTCACTTTGTCTTTCATCTTAAGTTCCATAGGTGGTATGATCTGGGTCTCTCATATCAGGGAGACCATTCGATGTTTCACCTTCTGCTTCTGACTCACTTTACTAAGCATGATGTTCTCTAGTTTCTTCCATTTGCCTGCAAAAGCCTCCATGCTATTGGACTTTATTGATGCATAGTATTCCATTGTGTATAAATGCCGCATTTTGTGTGTCCACTGGTCTGTTGATGGGTATTTTACATTCCCAGCAGCAGTGCAGGAGGGTTCCTTTTTCCCTGCAGCCATGCCAGCACTGATTATTATTTGACTTGTTGATGTAGGCCATTCTCTCTGGGGTGAGATGGTATCTTAGCCTTGTTTTGGTTTGC
The DNA here is from genome assembly GCA_004027205.1 of Ctenodactylus gundi. NCBI lineage: Eukaryota > Metazoa > Chordata > Mammalia > Rodentia > Ctenodactylidae > Ctenodactylus > Ctenodactylus gundi. Next base: position 94,771 of record PVKB01004645.1, read on the forward strand.
ATTTCTCTTATGGCTAGAGATGTTGAACATCTTTTCATGTATCTGTTGGCCCTGTGCATTTCTTTATGAGTGAACTCTCTCTTCATTTCATTTGCCCACTTTTCAACAGGATTCTTTACTTTGGTAGGCTTACTTTTCTTTAGCTCCCTGTATATTCTAGTCATAAGCTTCTTATCTGAGATGTTGGCGGTGAATATTTTTTCCCAGTCTGTTGGATCTCTTTTTACAATGTTGATAGTTTCCTTTGTTGTGCAGAAACTTTTTAGTTTGACAATATCCCATTTGTTAATAATGAGGATAATTTGTTTTGCTCTTTTCAAATTAAATTTGGGGTGGATTCAGTTATTAGGAATAACAAAATCTGACCATTAAGTAGATGCTTAATGGTTTGCTAGTTTTATACAGATTTGCGTTCACACACATGTACACACAGACACACACGGAGATGCTCACATACATACATTCTCACACACACCAGCATAATATTGTGTATATTTTTAAGAAATGACTTCAGTGAATTAGGATGCTTGTAATTCAACAAAGGAAGCCATTTCTTCGTATGGGAAATGGGCGAGACAGCAAACTCACTGGGGAAATAGAAGAAAGACATGGAAGGAAAGCATTGGAGATTCCTGTGGAATCGAAGACCAAGTGCTAAGGTTTGGAGGTTCAAGTCCCCCAAAGTCCGTGTGCAGGGAGAATCAAACTTGGGCTGTCATGCACTAGGACCTGGGATGAAGAGATAATGTGACCCAAACTCCTTCCTCTCTCGTTTTGTTCTGCATTTGTCTTATGAGGCCAGTGCTCTGTTCTGACATCGACGCCTTCCATAACATGGGACCTCTATAGAGGACCAGAGCAACAGGTTACTGGTTCTTAACTGTGAACCAAATATACAATTTTCTCTTTATAAGTTAATTACCTCAGATATTTTGGTATAGCAACAAAAAAGTAGTATACTAGACATTAGCAACAATTTTGAGGTAATACAGGTTTTTTTTCCATTGATTCATGTTCTCTAAGGCATGACAAACCTGTGGTCTGTGTGTTGCTTGCCCTTGATTTTTTAAAAAAATGTTATAATAAAAAATTAAAGGAAGATTTAATATTTATATATGCATTTTAGCTCTATATATTTTGTATATTTTGTGTGTGGTCCATAAGAGTTCACACACACACACACACACACACACACACACACACACACACACACACACACACATATATATATTTTTGAAACAGGGTCTCACTCTGTAGTCCTGGCTGGTCCTGAACTCACTAAGGAACTCAGGCTGGCCATCACAATCCTCCTGTCTCAGCCTCCCAAGTGCTGCAATTTCAGGCATGCGCCATCACGCCCAGCTTATGTGGTGCTGGAGAATGAAACTGGGGTACTCGGCGCTTGCTAGGAAAACATTTTAACCACTGAACCATTCCTCCACCCCAATAGTTTTTTTTTTTTTAATTCATAAAAACGAAGACAAAAAACCCCAACAGGCTACAGGTCAGACACAAGCATTCTGACATCATCAGCATGTAAGACAAAAGTTGGGAGACATAAGTTGAAAACCTTTTAAGTGAGTTTAAGTGGTTTATGTAGATTCTAAGCTAGGGATTCTCAAAGAAAGGTGTTAGATGGATCTGAAAGAGAAATAGAAATCAGGGGTCATCGACATAGAGATTCTTACACAGGAAGAGTAACTGCTACAGTGGAAAGCTGAGAACAGGAAAAAGCAGATACAAAGATGTGGAGATGGGACTGCTGAATTTAATAGTTTCTATTTGAGTGATATTTAGAATATCATAACACATAACTTGTCTACATATGCATCAGCTAAATGCAGTACTCTGTGCAGTCATGAGAAAGCAGCACAGTCAATATTTAATATATATCTTGAGTCATCATGTTGGTTGTCTTAACAAAAGCACTTAACACAATCAACCATTTCCCCCTCTTTTAGGTCCTGAGTTATGCAGCATGTAGAATGGACAAAAATATGTGATCAGAATTATTCTTCACTCTTTGAAGGGTCGTAATGGAATTTTTAAGTGGTTACTAAAGCAAGGTTGACTGGCTCTGATAATTCTGCCTGCCTGAGTAACTTCTGTGTGAGATACAGCACAATGCTGTGTGTACATAAAGAGTCTGTGTGATAACAAATATTTGTACATTACATAATACTTTCTTAAGTATTCTCTCACATATCGTGGGATTTGGTTTTCAGAGAAACCCTGTAGTGGTATGTAAAATATCATTGCTTTTGGACAGATAAGAAAAATGAAATACACACTATTCAAGGGTCTTATCCAAATTCTCAGGATGAGATAGTGGCTTAGGAAGGCAAACAAAGCAGACTTCTCAGCTTTTAGTTCAAAGCTGTACTCATGGAAATGCCTTTTAACAGTGTAAGATGATCATTCCCTTTTGCTAATTTTTTTGCTTGTGAATTAATTGGAAACTAATTTAAAATTAGTCCTCTGTCCTTAAGGTGCCTTTACAAGAGGTATTTGGGAAAAGCTGTGATGAGATCTACATGTTTGGGTTTCTTCTTTCTCTTGTAATAATATACAGTATTGATATTATAATTCAGTGGTCAGAAAAGCAGTGTAAAACTAAGGCAAAGGTAATCTATGATTTACTGTTGTGTTTTTTTCACTTGGAAAAGGAAAAAAAGATCTGCACTCACATAATGGAAATGGGAAAAAGGGTAAACACAAATAGAAAAGCCCATGACAGAATGTCAGAAGTAAACTGGACTCACTAGCCCTTGAAACACTAGAATCCAACCCCTCCTCTTTGCTTGTGATGGAGCAAGGTACTCTCCAGTAACCACCCCTCTATAGAATATCAATTGTTGAGTTGGGAAAAGTTGGAGTAAACATTTACTCTCAGTTTGGACTGTAAGACATTTAACAAATATGAGAGCACCTGCAGGCAGGTTGCAGGCTAAGTGTTCGAGGTTTGTCAGCTCAACATGCCTCTGGTGCTAGCATAAAGTAGGCTACACCAGGAAATCGATATGAATTTCTAGTAACCACCCAGAGACGTCATGTTACAGACTGCAGTGCTTGGATAGACACAAGAAATTCAGATTTCCTAAATGTATAAATATTTCTGTGATTCTTCTCTGTGTGCTGAACTATTCTATAACCACATATTTAGCACATCATTATGGTACTAGTAGATTTACTTACATTCATCCATTAGAAGGATTAAGCACAGTGGGTGGGGCCATTGGATATCATTCTTGGAGAGACAGTCAGCAAGTGCCTGTAAAATTAAGTTGTCAGAACACACAGAACATGATTTCATCTTTATCCAGCAACAATAGTAAATCTGGTATGCATTTGCCATGTCTCAGATGCTACAGCAAACAGTAGAAGAAAACCCAGACACTGTGTCAGTGTTAACTGAAGTTAATGACAGAGCCAGGCCTAGTGATATACACTTACAATATCAACAATCTAAGAACTGAGGTAGGAGGATCACAATTTTGAGCCCAACCAGGCAATTTAGCAAGCCCGTATCTCAAAGTAAATAAATCAAAAAGAAGTGGAGATGCAGTTCAGTGTGAAGGCCCTGGATATAACCCCAGTACCGTCCTCAACACACACTCTAACACAAATGACCATCTCTGGTTGTCGGACTCTTTAAAGTTATTTGAAATGAATCGTAATTTTGAAAAACAAGTTATAAATCCCCTAAAACCAGCAACTTTACCTGTTGAGAAACATTTCTTATCTCACAAAACCTCAATTTGTTCTTTTTTCCCTAAAATTTCATTAGTGATTCAAAAGATGAATCCAAAACCAGGAAATACAAACTGAGATGATAATCAGATTTGCAAACCGATCATGTAATTTTATTGTTTTGGTATTTTTTGGAGAGAGTTTGATTTCCCTGTTTAGGAAAAGTCACCCAAAGCTTTCTACTTTGTTAATGGTGTGTCGTAAAGTTTGATTGTTCTGGTGCTTTTGTACGTGTTTTTTTCTCTGCCTGGCCAACATCTCTATTGAGATTCTACTCAGAGATCACCAGAAGAGGAATTTTCCAAGCTCTTGGGCAAAATCAATTATTTCCTATTCTATGTTTTTGAAACTTTAAGTTCTTTAAGGACAGCTGCCATTGTAGTGTTTAGTACGATCTCACCCGCATAAGCGCCCAGGGTAGGAATTGGTAGCTTATGCAACATGCTTTTAGTATAGCACTGATTGCATGATATTAGAATTATTTCTTATCAGATTTCCTCTGACATTAGAGCTCCTTGAAGTGTAGGCCAAAGAGTATTGGTTTAAAAATATTCATTGAGCCATAATCTGTATATGACATCACCGGTAAACTTAATGGATTTGGACAAATGAATGCAGTTGTGTAACAAAACTGCAAATGTGAAATACAAAGTTTCCATTAGTCCACGAAGTCCGCTTTGTGCCTGGAAAATATGCCCTCATCCTCATGCCAACAGGCACTTTATTCTGCCATCATTCTTTCTAGGAACTTCATATACGTTTTATTATTGTTAAAATATAACATATGTTTATATATAAGATACACATAATGGATTCTCTCTATACGTTAATATAAATAGAACTATAGAGTGCCTATTCTACTGTGCCTTCTTTCTTTCCTTTAATATTGTACTTAAAGGTTCATTTCTCCTGTTACATTCTCATTCGCACTGATCCGTGTGCCAGCACTTTGATTCCATTCATTACTGGGTAGTTTTTCATTATACAGATGTCCAATCCATTCTTTACTTGATAGATGCTTGTGTTGCTTCTAATTTGGGGCTAGAATGAGAACAATCGCTGTGAACATCCACATATAGATCTTTGGTCAGTCATATATAATATATCAATACTGACTTTCTAAGAATGTACTTACTTAAGTCTTTTTCATCACTGTCAACATTGTTTGGGTTTTCCCCCCACTCCATTGTTTCTGAGACTTTGGAATGTCAGTAGTACTGACTTTGGTCATTTTACTAAGTATTATCTTAAATTAATGATATTGAATTTGTATGGGCTAATTGACTTATTTCTTCTTTGGAGGCAGGTAAGATTTTGGTCCTAATTTTTAAATCAAGTCATTTGTCATCTTGCAGTCTAATTTTAAGAATGTTCTGCACATTTAGGATGGAAGTTATTTATTAGATACAGGCATTCTATAAATGTTTAGTGGGCTTTGCTGCTTTACACGACCTGCCAATGTCCAACTGTGAATCCCGTGGTAAGACTATTTTCATTTACTGTAACTTGCAATATTGTTGAGTGTAGATACACTATCTCAATGCTTATGTCATTTGTCTTGTTTTTTTATTTCTTTCTGCCTCTTTATACTCTTCTATTTTTCTGTTTTTTTTTACTTCAGCATACTTTTTTTCTAATTTTTATTATTATGTGTATACAATACACAATGGTTACACTGAGCTTGAGAATTTTGTGCACGTATATGTTGTATCAACTTCACATTCCGTTCCCCTCCCCATCTGTGACCATTCCACTCTTCCCACTCATCCCTGCCCCATGACCTGTGTTTATAGTAGCACAACTATAGCTAAATCGTGGTAGATGCTGAAATATCCACCGATAGACCAATGGATAAAAAGAAAATGTGGGGGCTGGAGAAACAGCTCAGTGGTTAAAACTCTTGCCTAGCAGGCACTGAGTACCTGAGTTTGATTTCCCAATACTCATAAGCCGGGCATGGTATTGCACAGCTGTAATCCTAGTACTTGGGAGGCTGAGGTGGAAGGATTTCTTTGGGTTTGAGGCAACATAGTGAGCTGAGAAACAGTCTGGACTACAGAGTGAAATGTGGTCTCAAAAAAGTGATTAAAAAGTGATAGATACACAGAATGAAGTATTACTCTTCCATAAAGACAGAAAGGTTTGAGTCATTTGTGGGTAAATGGATGCAACTTGAGATCCTTATGCTTAGTGTAGTGAATCAAACTCAGAAGGTTAGATACTGCACAGTTTCTCGAACACGAGAAGGCCGGGGCACAAGTAAATAACAGTCAAATGGATGAGCCCGTTGCATTTACCCTACTGATTTATTAACTATACATTATAGAATTTCAGAGTATAAATTTATAATACATATCTATAACTTGCCATATTATGCATCCTAACAATATATTTCTTCACATAGAGTATATAAATACTACAGCAATATACTTTTTCTCATTTTTCTTGTTTTTGTACAGTTTGGTTATATATAATTTGTAAACCAACTCCAATATTGACTCTCCTTTTTTCAGTACTAAAACATGTTTGTTATATCATGTTTTAGTGTCCATAATTTCACACAATAATATGCCATGAATATAAAAGCTACTGTGGGTTTTAGTCCCACTTAGATCTCTAATTAGGTTTCGAAACATGACAATTAATATCTGTCCATTCACCCAAATGCCCTAATACTTCATCCTAAGGGGCTGACTCTACAGCTGTGACAGAAAGAAAGCAAATGGCCATTTCTAGCTCAGTGACTTAACTTTTTAATATGAAGAAACCAGTGGATATCTACCCAACTGGAAGGCTTTTCTAATAAGAGGTCTGAAGGCAGAAGCAAAGGATAGAGATGCAAAATCTCCCGCTATCTGAGAGGAGGTCCTGAGTGGGTTGCCTCTTGGTAAGTTTTTTGAGGGAGGGCTGCTAACAGGGAACAATTCCTAGTGAAGGAAATATTGAGGATAAATTGTTAAGTGTGCACATTCAGGCAGGGAAAGAGTGGAAAGCAGATTTAGGACAAAGCCAACATTCTTATTGCATGGGATAGGTGGTCTACTGGTTTCAGAGAGGGCACTACCAAAATGGAAATTTAAACAACAACAACAACAACAACAACAACAACAACAACAACAACAAAAGAGTCGTCAGTACACTAATTGCTAGCAGGGATGTGGAGATTCAGAAACTATCTTCGGTTGCTTGTGGAAACTGAAAATGAGATAGTCACTTTAAAAGACATTTTAGTAATCCATAAAAATTCTAAGCATAGTTTTATCAGCTGATCTCATGATTGCATTAGTAAGTATTTATTCAACTATTTTGAAAACTATGTCCACACAAAATCTTAAGTGCAGATGCTCAACTTCAATGATGGTAAGATATGTAGATAAAAACTGTAGTATATCTGCAATGGAAAGTTCTTCAACAATAGACTATCAGAGTTTCAGTACATGCAATTGTGATGAATCTTAAATGAACTTTTGGAAAAAGTCTCACTTTGCAGCACAAGCTGGCTTTCAGTTTATGATCTTCCTGCCTCAGCCTCCTGAGTGCTGAGTTAAAAGGAGGAAACTAATTAAAAAACTTCTACAAAATATTAAACTATTTATATAACAATTTGGATTTGGAAACTGCAGAATGAAGATCGAAGTTGTTTTCAAAGGGGATTTCCAGGGTTTAGGCAGAGAATAAACTTTTGCAGAGTCAGCATAGGGCATATTTTGAGTTAGTAAAATTATTCTATACAATATTGTATTCTGTGTTCTAAGTGATATGTGGATAAGGATGCCACATATTTGAAAGTCCTTAGAACCTTGCAACTCAAAGTGTGCAAATTAAAAATATTAGATCAGGTTTTTAGGGTTCAAGATTGAAAGAAGATTAGAATAAAAAATTAAAGACTGCAGTAACTTTTTGGTTAGGGCTCTCCAGAGAAACAAAGCCAAAGGAACGTGTGTATAATGATTTTTAAAATAGAAATTGGTCAAATGGTTACAGCAGCTGAAAGTCACAAGACCTGCAGAGTAAGCAGATAAGACAGAGACTCTAGGACAGCCAACAGTGTGGTTCCAGACCCAGAGTTGGCAGGCTGTGACTCAGAAAAAACTGATATTGAGACCATGACAGGAAAAAAAAAACCTAACATTTTTAAGTCAATCCAGTTGAGAAATTCTCTCTTTTTCATAGGAGGGTTTCTCTCCTTTCCACTTAGGTCTTCAAGTGATAAAATGAAGCTCACTCATAATAGGGAATGTAATTGACTTATTCATCCCCTCTACAAATTCAAATGTGAATTTTTTAGAAATATTCTTACACACACACACACACACACACACACACACACACACACACACACCCCTCTTAAGTAATATTTGGCCAAACAACTGGGCACTCAACAACCCAATCAAGTTGACACAAAAACTAATCATTACATTATCTTCATTGAAAGTGGGTGGAGGAAAAAGATACTGAGCTGAACAACAGTGTAAATGAATGAAAACTATGATTACTGACAAAAAATAACTGTGAGAACTATTGTCTTATTGATAATTTTTTTTTTTTGGTGTAGATTTGTATTAACACTCTGCAAAACTGTACATGTATACTGGAATTAAAAAACTTCATTATATGGTAGGTAGTGAGTTTTAGGTTTCTTTCTGCCGAATTGGGAGGTGACAAGGAGGGAGATTTAAGTGAATCCTGAACTTCATGTTTGCAGGCGTGTACAAGTTAGCACACTCATGTTTTCCTAGCTGTCTGCCCAGAATGCTAGGAAGCAACAGCATCTCATTCACATCCAGATCCCATATCTTAATGTCTCCCACCCTTCTCCAGTAAAAGGCACCAGGGAAGTGATATTCCAGATGTGCACGGAACATCCTTCAGTGTCGGAAAGTAGGAAATCCTTAATGCAAACAATGATAAAGTCATGTAACAAGAGATGTAGGTTGTATCATGGCTTGGGTTCGAATTGTCCCCCAAAAGCTACATGCATTCAGAGATCAGCTTTTCGAAGGTGATCATAAACACGCAATTCTCATCCACTGATGAGCTCATAGCTGAATGTGCTGTCAGGAAATGACACCAGGTTACTGCATGAGGAGCACATGGGCGTGGCCTGGAGGGATCTGCTCTTGTCCTGGGCTCCTTCCTTCACTGCTTTCTCGCTATCATGGATTGAGTACATTTCCTTCATCAGTTCTGTCTACCATGCCATTTCTGCCGTGGACCCAGGCTACCACAAACCGAACCCTCTGAAACCATGACCAAAATTAAACCTTATCTTTTTAGTTAGGCATTCCAGATATTTGTAATAAGTGATAGAAAGTGACCAATACAGAAGCTAACTAAGAAATCCTCCCTTGTCCAACATGAAATAATTTGAGCAGAAACTAATTGAATGGTAACATATTGGATTATAGACTATCAGAGTTTCAGTACATGCAATTGTGATGAATCTTAAATGAATTTATTAATCATCTTAAATGAATATTGTATAAAATAAATGTCCATGAGATAATATTTAATATTCATTTACCGGAGTAATTGAATAAAGAAGTGGAATAGGCAAATGTCCTATATGAAAGAATAATAAAAATTTTGCATATACTATACCCTTAAAATAAATTGGAAATAAATTCTCAACGCTTAAGTGTGGGAAACCCATAGTGATTTCTTTTTTCCCCCATTTTATTCATATGTATAAGCACAAAATTTAAGGTGTACAATGAAGTTGAGCATTTTGTGCACCTATGTATCTTGTCAAGGTGACAAGGACTTTCCCAAAATACTCATCAACAGACCAATGGATAGACAAACTGTGGTATTTATACCCAATGGAATACTATGCATCTATAAAGCCCAACAGTGTGGAGGCTTTTACAGGCAAATGTAAGAAACTTGAGAACATCATGTTTAGTGAAGTGAGTCAGAAGCAGAAGGTGAAACATCAAATGGTCTCTGAGAGACCCAGATCACAACTAACTCATGAGACTTAAAACAAAACAGTATTCCATTGTGTATAAGTACCACAGTTTGGGTATCCACTGGTCTATTGATGGGTATTTTGGTGACTTCCATATTCTAGCTATTGTTAGTTGTGCTGCTATGAACATGAGTATACATATATCTCTTGTGTGTTGTTTTGGCCTCTTTTGGGTATATTCCCAGGAGGAGTGTCGCTGAATCTAAGGGGATATTTTTTTTCTAGTCTTTTGAGAGCTCTCCATACTGCTTTCCAGAGTGGTTGAACAAATTTACACTCCCACCAGCAGTGCAGGAGGGTTCCTTTCTCCCCACAGCCTCACCAGCACTGATTGGTATTTGACTTGCTGATACAGGCCATTCTCTCTGGAGTGAGATGGTATCTTAGTGTTGTTTTGATTTGCATTTCTCTTATGCCTAGAGATGTTGAGCATCTTTTCATGTATCTATTGGCCTTTTGTACTTTGTGAGTGAACTGCCTCCTCATTTCATTTGCCCATTTTTCAATAGGATCCTTTATTTTAGTAGGCTTAATTTTCTTCAGCTCCCTGTGTATTTTAGCTATGAGTTTCTTATCTGAGATGTTGGTGGTAAATATTTTTTCCTAGTCTGTTGGTTCTCTATTTACAATGTTGATAGTTTCCTTTGCTGTGCAGAAGCTTTTTAATTTGACAAGATCCCATTTGTTGATAATGGGAATAATTTCTTTTGCTCTTGGTGTCTTGTCTAGAGAGTCTTTGCCTACCCTTATATCTTTTAGATATTTGCCTAATTTGTCTTCTAGAAGGTTTAGTGTTTCATTTTTAATGTCTAGGTCTTTAATCCACTTTGATTTGATTTTGGTGCATGGTGATATGTGTATGACTAGATTCATTCTTCTGCATGTGGATGGCCAGTTTTCCCAGCACCATTTGTTGAACAGGCTGTCCTTTTTCCATTGTATGGATTTGGCCCCTTTGTCAAAGATTAAGTAATTGAGAGTATTTGGGTTTGTTTCTGCATCCTCAATTCTGTTCCACTGATCTGTCTATTTTTATGCCCGTACCAAATTGTTTTTACAACTATGGCTTTATAGTATAGCTTGATTTTGGAACTGTAATGCCTCCTGCCTTGGTCTTGTTGATCAGGATTGCTTTGGCTATTCTTGGTCTCTTTTGGTACCATATGAATTAAATAATTGTTGTTTCAAGTTCTTTGAAGAAACTTGTAGGTATTTTGATAGGAATTGCATTAAATCTATATATCAATTTATACACAATGGAATACTATGCATCTGTAAAGTCCAACAGTGTGGAGGCTATTGCAGGCAAATGGAAGAAACTTGAGAATATCAGGCTTAGTGAAGTGAGTCAGAAGCAGAAGGTGAAACATCGAATGGTCTCTCTGATATGAGAGACCCAGATCACAACTCCTGTGGAACTTAAGAGGAACAACAAAGTGAAAGAGCGGGGCAGGATTGGGGAGGAGGGAGGGAGGGTGCATAGGGGGAGGGACAGTAGGAGAGTAGGAAAGCCCTTGTCACCTTGACAAGATACATATGTGCACAAAATGCTCAACTCCATTGCAAACCTTAAATTTTGCACTTATACATTTCAATAAAATGGGAAAAACCACAGTGATTTCTTTTAAAGAAATCTGATGTGGAAAGGGGGGAGAAGAACATGGTCATGATGGAGAAACCTGACAATCTCTACTTGTGCAAGTGATCAGGTTGGTTTCAACAGAGCCACATCATGCTAGCACCATGTCCCTTATGGTGACAGAAAACAATGATGCTTTATCTCTGATGATGGTTTCTCAGCACCGTGTTTCTGTTCAACCATGAGAGAAATATCAGAAAAATCCACGAGTAAGGAATATTCTACAAACCACCTATCAGTTATCAAAATTGGAACGAATATCAAAAACATGGAAGATCTGACAGCTATGAGTCTAGAGAATCCTGAGAAAACATTGTAATTGATGATATGGCAATAATTACAAAACAAATAATGCAGTATTGTAGATGAAATTCTGGGAAGCAAAAAGACCATTAAATAAAAACTAATGAAATATGGATAAGTTAAGCCCTTCAAATAATAATAGTGTGTCAGTATTTGTGTTTTAATCATGAAAGATTTATCCTAGTAATGCAAGATGTTAACAGTAGGAACAGGGTGATGGAGTAGAGAATTCTGTTAAGATTTTTGCAACGCACTATAAAAATGAAACTATTCTAAACTTAAAAGCCTATTAAATATTTACAATGATACTAGTACAAATCTTAAACCCAAGACAATGTGTAGATTTTATTTGGATCCTGGTCAGTGAAAAAACTACATGTTAACAAATACATATGTGTTCAAATACAATTTTAAAAAGTGTATATATAAGTATACATACAAATATGCATGATTGGACATGCTCAGCAAAATGGACCTAACACGAAAGACTTACTATAGACAGGTATTCCTCTTATGATATTCATAAAAATAGTCACATTAAAAGGCCCCAACATGAGTGACTGTCGAAAGAGGGGTAATGGTCAGCTAAGAAAAAGGTGAACCTCTAAAGAAGTGAGGGGCATAGACATTGATTCCCCAAACTCCATGTCTCTAACATGTTATAGAATTTACAATTCAAGTATATATAAATTAAAAATAATAAATAAAATAGGAAAATTTATAAAGTCCTTTAAAATATTAATACATTGTCTTCCTGAACAAACAAAAAGCATGTATTATTGGACAAAGATGTATAATATTAATAGTTGTTGAAAACTATCATTGAAAATTATTATTGAATATAAATACAATACACTCAAAATATGCATATGTAAAATTATATAAAAATATACACATATAAAGTATACATGTCTATAAATACAAAATCATACATATATAACATATATGTATAGTTACATATATAAAACATACAAAATACGCTAACATACACATCTTGTCTACCTATCTACTTAATAAGGGTAGATACTGATTTCAGAAATTATTGATTAGCCTATCTTATCATCTCCTTTACTAATTGTGGTATGATTATGAAGAAAAAATGAATATTTTCTGAATGTAGTTGGTTAAAATGATAGGACACATGAGACTTTAGTATAACAGACCTTAAATTAGGTATAATGGAGCAAATTGGTGGTGTTATATACATAAACTCTAAGTTGTCATTGGTTGACAATTATGCAGCTAATTCACAAGGGCACAGTGTTTTGATATAGTAATTTTTAACAGCCATATGTATATGAAAGCCTGTAATAAAAATGTAGAAGGAACTCAAAATCTCAGAAAAAAGCAAAAAATATTTCTATTTATTTCTAATAAAAAAGTTATGATAATTTTAATTAATGATAGATGGATATACTATCATAACAGAATATAAAGTTCAGAAAGGCTTATGTCTGTGGGAATGTGTATTTTACAACAAAAATATCCCAAACCTTATGACATACAGAAAAATTAACTCAAGTGAATTGCAATATAACCCTGCACACCAAGCCAGGAGTCATTAGATCCCAACAGAACATCTTCATGTCTGCCACAGCAGGGGAAGTTTTAAGCAAGAATTGAAAGTACTGGCCTCAAAAGAAGAGATGTATAAACTAACTACACCATAAAAATTTCTTGCTCTAGAAAGATAATTAGAAGCATGGAAATGGGAAGAAAAATATAAAACAGACTTAACTGGAAAAAAACCCCAGATCCATAGCAAAAAAGAAATTTTACAAGTAAGTAAGAGAAAAAGATTGTTTTTAAATCTAAGGATATTTAACAGACCCTTACAAATATAGAGATCCAGATAGCCAGCAGACATAGACACTGATGTGGTATTGTGCGCCACATGGTTAACAGATTGGTGAAAGAGTAACAGAATTGGATACTAGCAAGTGCCGGAGGACAAAAATGTAACAGTCATGCTCGTTTAAGAAAAGAAGTACTTTGGAAAACAAACTCACACGTTTGCATTTAACAAATCTGGTAAATAATTCAAATAGTTTTAGTCAATGAACTGTATAAGTCATGACATACTTAAAAATGAAGTAGCAACAGAAATGATAGAACCATTGTTATTAACATTGAGGGGTGAATAAACAAGTAAGCAATATATATTTTGAAAATAGATATAGTTTAACATAAAACTAGAAAATTTAAATATACTGCCTAAGGAATCGCCAATTTTGTAGACCCGTTTTTAAAAGACAAGGAGATTTAGTACAGATCATGGTTATAAGACAGAAAGTGCTATGATGGAAGGGCAGAGAGAGGATTCTAGGTTACAAAGAACAATTGGTTTCTTCATCTAGAGTATGTTTATTTACAAGGATGTTTATGTTTTAATGTTCATGCTTTATTCTCTCATATGTGCATTTTGTTTCATAATTTTAATTAAATCAAGAATCCAAAATATTAGAGACCAAATTTAAGGATTTTTTTTTTTTTTTTTTTTTTTTTTGTATAGGGGAATAGAATGATGGGTGGGCCAGTCACGGGGTCCAGAAAGGAGACATTTAGGATGTGAGAATTTGTTCCCCTTTACAAGTGTATGTGGCCAGGAAAGTTCAAAGGACTTTCAACATCCACTACTAAGCTAAATAAATATGGCACTCTGAAGCTCCTGTTCAGAGTGTTCTGAACTAATTGCATAGATGGATATGGTATTTTGATATAAATTGACACTACTCTTTTGTTCTTTTAATGTTTATGCTGCATAGTTTGGGTAACTGAAGTATAAGATTTTGATAGTGAGAGATCAGTGCTCTGTGTAAGTACACACAATATGCACATAACAACGTGTGGCGCAGAGGGAAACCAATTCACGTAGGCCTTTTCCTAAGGCTGTAGCACACTGTGTCACATAGCAGTGTAGAGGGGAGATGATGAGGCACAGGAAACTCATTTTCGTGGCAGAACTCTTTGGCCCATTAATGGACTTCCCTCCTTTCCACCCCAAAGAAAATGAGAGTTCTTCTGGAAATATTTTCATTTGTGTTAACAAGGTGACCTAGTAAAATTTTCAAAGTGTGGGTAAGGGTGAAAAAGAAACAATTCATTTCACAATGCAAAAAAAGAAAAATGGCAATGTGAAGCTTTTCCACTTTTGTCAAATATTTGGCAACTGGTGGAGGATCTGCTTTACTTTTTCTTTTTTTCTTCCATTCTTCAGTAAGAAGTTCATCCCACACATACTTTCTATGGGCTTTCAAAGGTCTTTTCTTTTGCACGCTCCAGGGTGACCTCCAGCTCATTTCTTGTCCTTCTTGACCATTCTTTAGTCAAAGTAACTTCCTCTATTGGTGCCAGCAAGTCTCCCTTTGCTAGCTTGACTTCACATACATTCAGTTCTTACCAGTAACAAACCTAAATATGACTTTGCATTGGACATTAGTAGTTTTTTTTTTTTTTAAATTTCTCCACTCAGGTCTCAGTCATAGTGTTTGACACTCATTTTAATGTCTATGTTTTTTTAACATTGTGTCCCATAGCCACTGTGGGTATAATAGTCGTGGAGATTCCACGTTCTATTATTGTCCTCCAGTGTGGATACAACAGTATTCTTTCAAGTCTTATAAGGGACCAGAACCCTAAAAATGGTACATTAGGTTGTTATTATTACTTTTTTTTTTTTGCAAAATACCCTTTACTTTCTTAAAAAATAAGTTGGCTGTAATGATCATAGGGCAGCAAAACCTTATCAGAATAACAAGCCTATTTTCAGCTCAATCACATGAACAATTGTGAGTTTATGAAATAGCAGGGAGACAAAATTTCTTTAAAAGAAGTGAAAATTTTTGAATAAAAAGAATTATTTCCAAAGACATCAAGAATATGAGTTAACTTCTACAAAAAAAAAAAAAAAAAAAAAACACTTCTAGTACACTAACGATACTGGGTTATATTTTGCAGCAACGTGTTATTAGCCAGGTCATAAAGCAAAACTTGATATGATGAAAAGAATAACACACTCTAGGAATTACTAAGTTATTCATGAATTCAACAGGTCTTCTGAAAATGGCTCAGTGATTGGCAGTGGCTGACAGTATTACCCAGAGGTAAGCTGGCAAGAAAACGTTTGGTATTTCTCTTTACACCAATATTACCTATTTCCATGAAAGAGCTAAAGAAGCACAAGTGAAACAAAAAATGATTTTGACAGTATTTGCACCTTTTATCCTTTTTGATTCTCTAGTGAGCTGAATAGTAAAATCTAAGCATTAAAAAAAAAAATTCCATTGGGGATAAATTGATCTGCACTTGACTGAGACTGAAGTCACTTTCACTACTTCAACAGAGTAAATGACTGCTCATTGAATTCAGGGTCACTTCACAGAGACTTCATGTCTGACTTCATGTCTCCCCCACCAGCCTCTCTAGCTGGTTGACAGAAAGACAAAGCCTGAATGGATTTTGTTCAATTGTGTGATGTTTTCAGAGGAGGTGCTTGATTTTTACCTGGTCTTATCTCCTGGGTAAGCCAGACACAGTTTTTCAAAAGCACAGGCTTAAGATTCAGACACTTGGTTTTTAGTAAAAATCAATCATATCCAATAAGTAAGACCTGCATCCATAATATAATCCATCTAATCTCTTCTTCATCTATTAAAATTGATCTTTCCCAGCTGGACGATTATTTGCCGGATCACATAAAATGCTGTATGTAAAACTACTAACCCACTGTTTGGCCCAATATAAATGAGTATATTTCACTTTTTTTCTTTCTAACTTTTTCTGTCCATATTCTTTAAATTTCTTCCAGTGATAAAAATGATTCTTACTTCCTGTAGTTAATTCTTTCACCAGTGGGAAGCTTGCAATATTCAGTCCACGTAGCTGTCTTTTTACCTTGTCTAGAAAGACTAGAATACGTTCAACTTTTTGCCCATCTGTTTCTGATTCTCTATGATAGCATAGGTATTGCTATTTGGTGTGTAAAAGCCAAGGCAACAAATCCAAATGCTCCCCTGTAAAAGACTTGGCTTTACTTCTAATTACTTCTGTGCTCAAAAGGAAGATGTTTTTCCTCAAGGCTCCCTTCTGACTTTATTAGCTATTATGTAGTGAGCATGATCAGCTTCCTGTGATCCAACCCAGTAATTATGGACACAGATCAATGCATTAGAAAATTTCCTTGCAAGAGTCAGATAGATGCTTACAATGGCATTATCTACAGACTTAATTTAGTGTGGCTGGAAAACTTCCCCATACACATTACAATGTGAAAATATGCAGCCATTGATGAAGCCACCAATCTAAGTCCAAAACCAAAAGACCCTCATAACATTTACTACATCCTACTAATGCCGGTGCATCCTCACATGCAAAACAAAACTACCAATTCCCGAGTGATTAGCTTATACTTCCCTTCTTCCCATGTCTATTGAGCTGGAAATGGAAACCATTCCAATAATAATTAGCTGCATAAAAGCACAGAGTATATTCCATAGCTACAAATCAACGTTATCACCCTCCTCTTCCTATGTCATCTAACCCAGGCAAATGCAAGTAAGAGACACTTCGTCAATTCTTCATTTTAGCTTGCGTTCTTCACGATGGGTTTTGCTCTCTGCCTTTCTTCCCATTTAAACACACTTGGAATGGGTATCTTGTGAAGAAAATTGCTCTGTGCCCGCTAGAAATAAATAGTTTTAATTTTACCTCTTCATCTTCATTTTAACTTTCATCTTGAATTTCCCATTTTCAAGTATCTGACTAAATTGATTTGATGCTTAATGCTTGCCAAATAAATAATGAGCCTCTGAATGAGTCCATATGTAATAAGGCAAGGATTTCATTACTCCTAACATCGCTATAATCAGGCAATGATTAAATTATTTCTAACATTCTTAATACCAGTGTGAAAATACGTTAAAGACCCAGAACAATTTGAGCCTTCCCACCATGCATTTTTGTATCATGCGTTTTTATTTCCGACAGTTTATCACAATGTTGCAAGAATTGGCCTGTGTGGGTTTATGCTAATGGTGGTGGGAAGCGCTCACCCACAGGTGTCCTCCTTTATCTCAGCTACATCTTTAAAATCATTTATGAGTTCCATGGTAACCACCCTAAGGACCACCAGCAGGAAGGCTGATTAACACTTACTAGGGGAAAAAAGATTTAAATAATCAAACAGTTTGCAAATTGAAGAAACTCAGACAGATGTTCAACTTATGGTTATTTTACAGGTACAGGGAGGAGGTTCTGCCAATATTCTGAACTGGAGTAATGTCTGCTTGTTCTGCATTTGGTACGGATACTCACGCATACCTTCCAGGCAAGGATACTCAAATCTGTCTCTCACGTAACTGACATTTCTTCCATTTTGCAAAAATTAAGGTGTACCTCTTGCATCCAAGAAAGATTTTAATTCATAGTGCCTTTGAAGTCTGACAGTAGCACCACCCAGGAAATGATTTGCAGCTTTAATGTGCGATTGCAGGATGGCGATATTGACAGGGAATCTGTATTAGAGAACCGTGCATCATCATTAAAAGGCATTTAAAATCGGCTTGTAAAATATGGCTTTTGCTATGTTCTATGCACTCTCAACTGGAATGATAAAGTAGTGTTTTAAAATAAGGATATAGATGCTAATAAATATTAAGTCATGGTATTCCATTAGATCAGAATGAAGGGGAAAAATGCTTGTACGTTTCTCTAAGGTGAGAGGTCTTGTTTTTGTTATTGAATCCACTGGAAATATTATTTTTTGATGGTGGGGAGCCAAAATATAACTTTCCTGGCCAGTGTGCTTGCCATTGGGACTGAACTTCAGTTTAAAAGAACAAAATCTTCTATTCTTATTTATGTTGCTTATAAATTCTGTTTGAGGATTTATTATAAATTATGAGATTGTTGGATCTGGACATAAAGTAATTTCAGGTTGTCTGAATTCTTAATGCAAAGACTTTTTGGACAGAAATCAACTCAGAATTTTTTTTTTTTGTAAAAAAATAAGTCAAATATGTGGCATAGTGGGAGTTAGAGGTGTTATTTTGGGGAATAAATCCAGTACATTGAGACATATGTTATTCTTACTTTCGTTATTGTCCATCAAGGTAAGTTATATGTAATGATAAACTTTGCAATACATAGTATGTGTATTATTACAGTGATCAATTTAATTGTATGTAAAATCATTCAAGTTAGCAAGTACGCAAAGAAAATCTGTTATGCATAGAAAACATAGCCTATCTATAAGCGCGCGCGCAGACACACACACACACACACACACACACACACACACACTCTTAATGTGTTTATTCATCAGTAGTACTATTTGATAAGAAGATATTCATGGTTTCCTAGACTGTCTTGCTACAGTGAATTAAAATATGTGTGATTTTCAAGCCAGTTTCTGAATCTGCAATTTTTTGTTCCTCCTCATTCTGTTTTTCTGTTTCCTCCCATTGTCAGTCATTTACACTTTTCCAGTTTCCTCCACTGTACCTGTTTTAGAATGACACTTAACTAACTTATTTTGCTGATTCTTATAATTTAATAAGTTTTGGTTAAAGGACATTTCTAGATAGATAGATTTATAGATAAATAAGTAGATAGATAGTAGTCTTGGTAAATGGTTCTTGATCTCAACATCCTTTTACTTTAATGTAGCTCCAATAAATAGCTGAGATGTTGAGACTTTATGGGGACTTGGTGACTGTCTGAGTAACATCTTACACAGTATTTCATATTGTTTTCCTTTCACATTTTTGATTAGAGAACAACTGGTTGCTCTTGTGCTTTTACTCGTCATACCGTTGAAGACTTGTTCTCTGACAGTGAACTTAACCAAAATTGGCTTAACTTTACCAAAAAAAAAAAGCTTAATGTTGTGCCAAAGATGCTCATCTATATCCATGGGTTATGTATCACCTTTGTTGAGGATACGCAACGTATTATCTCAAATCCTAAGTATTTGGAGTATTGATGTAGTCTTAACTTCCCAGTATAAATAACTAGAATACAAACCACATTTCCCCGAGGCAGCCCAAGAGTACTAGCCCATGTACTTAAGACTTTCTGTAAAGCATTATCCCACATAGTTTTGTTGTTTTGCTTTCTTTGTGTTTTCCAGATGACTGTTACTATGGCAAAATACCTGTGAAAATTAACTTCCAGGAGGCCATGCTCATTGTGGACACGATTTCAGCAGATTTAGTCTACAGTGTGCTGGCTCCTGCACTGTGGGCCTGTGGTGAGGTACAGCACCCTCATAGAGGGACATGGTGAGCTGAGATTTACCCACCAGAGCACCAGGGACCCCGTGAGTGAGAGCAGGCTTCGGGGCACTGCCTCCACTTCCCACTTCTGTTCCTTCCTGGACCTTAGCCTATGAGATGGTTGTGCTCACAATCAGGATGGGTCAGACCCAAGAGTTCCCTGTCCCACATGGCACTAGTATCTTGGAAAGATCTTAAGGTGAAAGAAATGTGCTGTACAATTCTTAATCCAATTAAGAGACTGTCCAGATTAGGCATCACACCCTTAATTTAGTCTCCACAGTTTTATTTTTCTATTCCCTTGAGTGATTCTCTAGAAATTCCTTGTTTTCTTTTCTTGTAGGACGGTATTCTTAGCATCCTGACTACTTTCTCTCCCCTTTTGTTTTTCATTCTGCACATGTGGTACACCCATAAGAGTAACCAGTGATATCAGGTCTTTCTTTCCCGAAGTCCTCTCACCTAAAATTGTTCACTTAATCCTGGCTCCTGCACCTTCTGGAAACCTCACTAGTACTTCAGTTCAACAAAAATCTCATTGAATTAACCACTTCTCTTCTCCCTGACTCTCCATCACCCTTCAGCTCTTATTTGTAAATCATGTTATTCATAAACCTTAATATGTTCAAATTTTCCCCCTACTTAATACCCACTAAACTACCTCAGATTTCAGTATCTCTTGCTTGGACACGTGAACTTTCTGCTAAAAGAGTATTCACCTTTGTTCATGATATTTTGATTGTCCATCATATAGGTGTGTCATTATCTATGTGAATGATTCTTTTTATTTTTGATTGTTTATTACTCCTATCTGTATTGGCTTCTTTTGATCCTATTACCCCTGCTTTGGTGCATGTACTAATGCTTTTTAGGTTCACTTCCTACACTTTCTGCCTCTTCCTGCCATTTTTTGTGTGATATGATATTTATGTTTTATTCTTTCATTTTATATCCTCTTCCTTGACCAGTCTGCAAAATTCCAAATATCCTCTGTGGCTATGACTTTGTTCATACATCCCAAATTTACAGTCTCTGTCTTTATTATCAGCTTCCCTCTAAGGATCTAGGTGCATTTCAGTGTTCTCTAAGAAAGGTCTAATACGTTTAACATTGTCAAAATTGAGCACATCCTGCTCTTCCAAAGCACAACTCCGCCTCCTGACTTCCGCGAGCCAGCCATTGGCCTACCATGTTTCAGATTTTCTTATCTTTACCTCCTTTCTTTCTCTTCACTTCTTACAAAACCAAGTCCAGTCAATTGTCACTCTTTAATATCTCTCCAAACAATACCACGTCCACAATGTTATTTATGCTACTTTTATCTTTTATCAGACTTACTGTAGCAGCCACCTACCTCATTTCCTCATCTCCAGGCTTACCCTTCAAGCACTTCTCTACATGTCATCCGAACGGTCTTCCTAAGGTACAGATACGATGATATGAGTATGCTGCTTCTCTGCACAGCCTTTTAATTTTTCTTTTTTTAATGCTCAAAGTACTTCTCATTTTTGTGCTAAATTGCATGTGGAATGTTAAATAGGTTCCTCATTTTTAGAAATTGGGCTTATTCATATTTGATATCCATAAATCAGATTATAAATTGTAATATAAGGGAATTATTTCAAAATGTAGTTGGGAAATATACTGAAGGTCAGCCAAGTCAAGATGATGTTTTAATGTCTCTAACATTAAATGCACAATGCCCTTAGAATACTGTCCGAACTCCTGAACATTAGAAAAAAATGCCATATAATATCCCTCCAGAAGACCGTATTTGCAATAGAAAAAAATCAAAGGTAAAATAATAGATGGAATTCAGACAACATCAAAAAGAAAGTGAAGTATAAACACTACTGTATTAGTTACTTTTTCATTGTTGAAATAGAGTCCCTGATATCCACAACTTTAAGGAGAAATGATCTACTTTAGTTTCAGAAGGTCACAGTTTGTTCATAGGTGGGCAGCCTGAAAGTGGTGGAATCACATGTCAGGGCTGGAGCCAGAGCCAGAGGCAGAGATCCTTACTGCATGGCAGAACAATGCCAAGTAGGGAAGAAGGGTGGAGATACCCTTCCAGGTCAAACAAGTATTCACCCCTTCCAGCTAAGTCCCAGCTTCTAATCGTATATAGTATCCATAGGTACATGTGACTTTGGGTAGACATTCCAGATTTAAACCACCAAATTCTGCTCCAGGCCCCCCAGAACTCATGTTTACTTTCTTATGCAAAATGTATTTAAACCTCTAAGAGTTGCTGAAATCCTAACAGTCTTAGCACTGCTAAAAAAGTTTAAATACAATGTCTCCTCTGAGACTCAATCAAATTCTCAGTTGTGAACTCCTATGAAAACCAAAGAGTTAAGCATGTCCAACATACAAGGGCACAAGGTAAATATTTTCAGTCTAAAAAGGAAGAAGAGAAGGATAAAAGGTGATTGGACCAAAACAAATCCTAAACTAAGCAGGGCAAGAGTTAAATCCTGAATCTTTATGTCCAGTGTGTGGGGTAAACCACAGCGAGATTTGAGCTCCAAAGGGCTTGGGTGGCCCCATGCTTACAGCATTTCCTCTGCCTGCAACCTCCGTTTTCTCTCCATTTGGCTGGTCCTGCCCATAGTTTGCAGCCTTCCTTGGGGAATGAACCATGTTCCTGATTTATTAAAAAAAATTTGGGGTCTCCGTTGAACCTTAGGCTTCTCCATTAAAATTTGGCACTCTTTTTGCCCTCTAGGGCCTTCCCCTGAAGTTTGGCTGGAAGACTCTGTAACCCCACAACTCTTTCACTCTGTAAGCCTCTAAAACCAGGACCAGGTGAAGGTCACAAACATCCTCCACCGGTTTGGGCTGTAGCCTGACACCCTTAGACAAATATTGTAGAAGCTATTGTGGTTTTAGATGGATGAACTCTGAGTGGCTCTCTCTTTGGCACTATGAGATGCCATGGTGCACACTTTTCAGAGGAAAGATTTTGACATCTCCCCACCTGAGTTGGTAGATGATGTTCTTGTTGACTTTTCTGATGCCCTTAAAGCATCATTCCTGTAGTCCTGATTGTAAGTACTTACCTTTTTTATTATGTTAATCTCTTTAACTCCCCTGTGCTTATTTGCTCCATTGCAGAAGTCTTTTAGTTTGGCAAAACTGAGAAATTTTATATCATTTGTCTCTGCATTTTTACCTGCCTTTTGCCATAAAGTTGGTTAAAAGCTACAAATGTTAGCCGTGTAACAGCATGAACGTCGAGTTGCTTTGGAATTTCCTTTGCCAGATTAGTCCACTGCACTTAATTTCAATTTTAAGTAAAGTCTGAGGACAAAGGCAAAATTCAGACAAGCGTTCATCCAGAGCATAGCACACGTGATTTTTTAGACCACTTGCCAACATAATTCCCTTCCCGTCTGAAACTTCATGAGCCTGGCCTTTCCAATCTTTACCTGTATCAGCATTTTTGTTCTATAAGCTCTACCAGAATCTCTCATCAAGCTTGGCTCAGAGCACTGCACGTCTTCCCCAGCCAGGATCTTCAAACCTTTTCAAGCTCCACCCCTCTGCAAATCAGTTCCAAGGGCTGCCAAACCACAAAGTCGGGGGAAGTCTCCCTGTTTCTCTGGTACCGATTTCTGTCTTAGTTACTTTCTTGTTGCTAGGACAGAATACCTGACATTCACAAATTTACAGAGGAAAAATTTATTTTAGCTCAGAATTCAGAAGGACACAGTCTACTCACAGGTGGACAATTTGAAAATGGAATTACATGGCAAGGTCAAAGCCAGGGCTGGAGACAGAGATTGTCACTGCATGGTAGAACAGAGCCAAGTCAGGGAAGAAGGACAGAGATGTCCTTCCCGGTCAATCCCCACACATCCGGGCCTTCTGTCTAGACCCTGCCTCCAATAGTGCACAGTGTCCATAGGTACACGAAGCATTTAGGGAACACTCCAGATCTAAACAAAAAGTTCTCACTGTACATGCTGCTGAGAGTCTATGGATTATAGGAAGAAATTCTGGAGACCAGAGTTGCTCATCATGCATCTTTGGAAGACAGAAGGATTACATTCCTTCATAAAATGAGTGCATATCAGGTTATAGGAATTTGACTGTATACAGGTGCGGACTATTCTGTGTAATTGCTATAGTGCTCCATAGCTATTCTCTGGCTATGAAGTGGTAAGGTTTGAATGAGCTGATCAGTAATAGGCACAGCACACATGTGGAGAATTGGCAGATATTTTCATTTGTTTAGTTATGATCTGATAGTTTGCACGTTGTGGATTTCACCTTAGTCTAGAAAGAGTGAAGGCACCGCCATAGCTCCAAAAGTTGAAAGAAATAATAACAGTTGGTATAGTAAGTAGTATAAAGCACTTTTACAGAAAACAGATTACAGGAGCTAAGAGAAAGGGAAATGGGGAATTATTGTGTGCTGAGTATGGAGTATTTGTTTAGGTGATAAAAAGTTTTGGAAATAGATACAAGGTCATGGATGCACAGCATTGTAATATAATTCATCACACAGGGTTGTATAGTTAGGGATCTTTAAAATATTGATAGTTCACAACAATATGAAAAACAATCGAAGACCATACTGAAGTCGCTGAATAGTCCATTTTAAGTGGATGAGTTATAGGTACGTGGATTTTATTTCAATAAAGCCATTAAAATAGCTGTCTTAGTTTTCTAGGATTTTAAGTCACTACAAACATGGGGGCTTAAGACAGTAGAAATGTACCGCCTTCGAGTTCTGGAGGGCAGATGTCTAAACTTAAGATGTCTGCGGTGGTTTGTTCTGAAATTCTATAGGAGAACACACGCTTGCCTTGTTCTACCTCCTGGTGGCAACTGGCCTGCCCTGGCTTGTGGCCATGTCACCACAATTTCTGCCTCTACCTTCATGCTGCATTCCCCTCTCATCATGACACTTTTGTTGCAGTTTGGGCTTCCTTGAGTTATTCAGGAGGATAATCTCATCTTGAGATCCATAATTACATCTGCAAATCAAATGAGGGCACATTTGCAGGATCCCTAGTGTGAACATATCTTTTGGGGCCCCTGTACATCCTGATACAAGCTCCTATTCTAAGTATTTGCTGTATCGGAGGAGCCACATGTGAAGCATTTCTGCCTGAACCGTTTAGTTTCCTAAACAACTTCAAATGAAATGGCAACTATTGTTATCACCTCCTAGCTGGTGATATAACTAGGACTCAGAGAGGTTAAATACCTTGCTTCTGGTCATGTAATAAGACCTTGTTGAAATGCAGTTGAGATGAAACTGAAGGTGATAAGGTAGCCTGGCCTCCCAGCTAAACCGTGTCCTTCTTTCTCTGAGGGGAACATGTTCTGGCAATCTTGTTTATGTCTTGTACTTTTTCCCCACAATTTTCCATTCTTCTGCAGAGTCTGTAATCACTGTGGCAAGTAGCAAGGCCTTCATTCTCTTCTCTGCCATAGAATGTCTGCCTATTTGATATAAATTCTAGTTTTTACCCGAGAGATAAAAGTTCAGATTTGGATTCATCTATCTTTGATCTTAACTTCTCCCTGAAAATATTTTCACAAAGAGCTTAAATGTCATAAATTGATATTTGTAGAATATGTGCAAACTACTCTAATTATACACCAGGGGCCAGAAAGGGGGTGGGGGGGGAGTCGCGTGTTAGAAATCCAAACCCAATACAGACCTCTCAGTTCTTTCTTCAGCTTCAAATAAAATAGTAACTGCCCTTGCAGAAAGAAGTTCAAGACCAAATACATCTAAGTGAACACTATAAAAAAGAAATAACTGGGCTGAGTATAATTTTTTTTCTAAATCGCTTTTATTAAGGCAGCTTTTGTAAGCCATTTCTGTTAAAATTTACTGCAGTGGAGAAACACAACACAACAATTACAGTGTATAGAAGTCATCTTTAATCCTACGGATACTATAGGATATTCAGGGCCTTGGACTATCACAATCTAGTTATTCCAAAGTGTCTTGTCACAAAAGATTAATGATGGCTTTCCTCACTGATAGAGCACTTAGGAACTCACTTATCACCATGCTCACATCCAAAAGAGCGTTCCTTTACTATGTGGTTTTGTATTATTTTTTCCTGTAATTTTCATTTTCTTGCCTTCTCAATTTTACTTTTGGACTGTCTGAGTTAATTTTCATTTCTTCCTTTCATCTTTTCCAGTTTAAATCTCAGTTTTATGCTGTTCTTCTATTACAATCCACTGGAGCATTATCTTTCCTCCGCTTAGTTCATAGCCACAGATAGAGTGACACAATATCCCTCTTCCCTTTCAGGATACAACATGTCTGCTAGTTACCTTACTCAGGCTTGAAATCTGTTCTTGGTCATGAATATGTAAAAAGTCTGAGTTCTTTTCTTTAAAATTTGCTGACCATTATTTGTGGAGATAACAAAGAAGTGAGGAACAAATTTCTTTTTTGAGTAGTGACAAGTGATTACTTTAATGACAAAGGCATTAAGGATTTTGCTATGACAGATTTACATGCAAATCTAAGGGATTTAAAACTTCTCCACATAATCCATATGTTACTGATTGGATAATTCCAGCTTAGATTTTGAAAGGCCACTGGAAAATGCGTCATCTTTTCTCATGTTTCACAGGTAATATTATCTTCAGAAAGTCTTTTGATTTCAAGCTTTTGAAGATGGGCTGAATGCAGTAATCTGAATTAATGTGGCAGACAATTGTTAGTGAGAATGCCCAGAATGTTTCTTGCTAGAATGATCCAGACCTTTTTCTAAGTATTTCATGTACATTATTTTATTTAGTCTTCCAGGGATAAGTGTTATCAATTTTATTTATCTATAGATTAGAAAACTGCAGTACAGTAGAATTGAGTAGATAACTTTCCTCAAGTTATATGGCTGGTAGGGAGTAGAGCAGCGATTAGAGCTTTATTCTGATTTTTCAAACTTAGCTTTTAACCCTTTATAATAGCCTCATTTACTAGTTGTTTGTTTTTTGGGGGGGTTTGTGTTATTTGCATGCCAATAATTAACTTGTTGCAAGTTGAAGGGTTATATGCCTGAGAAGACTAAGTAGGTGTATTCAGTTCTTTCGTCCCTGAGTGCTACCTCTTTTATCTCTTTCCAAATGGATGCTTTGAACATTTCTGAATGACAATTGACACTGTTACTTTCACCAACTTGTTAACATGGATTAGTAGTTACTATAACTGGTAATCCAGTTATGAGATGAAACCAATAGATTTCTCTAAATGCGTCTTTTTCTCAGCCTTTCCTCAGGCCAATCTCCAGTCACCTCCCTCCCCCCTTAGCTACAGAGTCAAGGGAAGTTTTCCCCCTAGTAAAAGTGATGACATTGGACCTACCAACTAAAGAATAAGTCTTGTCTGACTAAATAACCCTGGATCTGAGTAAAATTCTTCTTGTAGTCCCCAAGAGACAATTTTACCTTAAGCAAATGCTATCCTATTCATGTCTCGAAACTCCAAGAGTTTGGACTCTAGTCTGTGAAACTTTTCTCTAAGTTTTATTTGGTATGTTGAGAAAATCACAAAGGTTTTGTTGTGGTCTAATGTGCCTGTATTAAGCTGGATTTTAATGTAATCAAGAGTCACCCAACAGTAAGATTTATTGATTTTTAATGGGAAGCAAGATAATGAAAAATATGGACAGTAAAAAAAAATCCTCATAAACCAATCCAGTAACACTTGAAGAAATTGGTTTACTGCAATGGGAGATTTGAAATGCCTACACAACACAGATACTTAATAATGCAGTGACCAGATAATAGGTGTCTATTTTGCTCTGTGCTTTTAATGGGAAATATTGAATAAAATTTAGTGCATCAATTTTTATGAGTCTGGGTTCTGAAATTTGACATTCTAAATTTGAATCTCTCTTTGGCCAACCTAAAATTCCCTCCTTTTACTTGTTGTATTCAATAATTTTGAGAGTACTTTGCCCTCATAGTAATGAAAATGTAAAAAAAAAATGTAGTATAAGAGTATGCTTAGCACAATTCCTGGCAAGTCAGAAGGTGATCTGTAAGCTGTAAGTAATAATTATCAGCACAATCGTCACCTCCATTATTACTAATGACATTATTATATATCAGTTCTGTGCTTTCCTACTCCTCCTACCTTCTGAAAAAAATAAGAATAAGGAAAATTAAATGTGAGTGCTTTAAAAACCATTGAACTGAACTTGTAGTTCCTTCAAAATAAGAGTAAGGAAGAGCAGTTTACTGGGATACTGATACTTGGTGTACACAATGCTTTCAGTTTTCTAAAGAGGGCAAACATAAACATCCACATCTCAGCCCACGTACTTCTTCTAGAAAGCCTGTGGAACTTTAGTCACAGACTCTTTTTCTTCTTCAGCAGGTACTAGGCTTATTAATTCACACATTTTTTTTCTGAAGATGACACTACTCAAGTGTTTGATTTGAAATGGAAAGAAAGGTTTAGGATGGAGTGGGAAAGGCATTCTAAAAGATAGTTGATGAACTCTCCTAACAAGACCTAGAAGAAAGTAATTTATCAGATTCCAAGGCTTAGACTCCAATTATGTGTAGAATTTGGACTTTTACGATATCATCTCTTTTTTCCCATTATTTTTATTAATATACACATGTAATATATAGTGTTTACAATGAATTTGGGTATTTCGTGCACATATGTATCATATCAACTTTACAATCCCTTTCCATTTTTGACCCTCCCACCCCCTCCTTATCCCTTCCTCCAATTCGGCCTATCACTTCGTGTGGTTCTATAGAATGTCTGTGTTCTGGGTTTTACAAGTCAGAGAGACTATACAGTACTTAGCATATTCATCTTCTGCATCTAAATCATTTCACTTAAGTCACCACAGTATCATTTCTATAGTTAAGGCAAGATATTTCTCTTGTTGTACTACACATTCTAGGGCATTTGGCAGCATCCCTGGTCTTTACCCTTCAGATGCTAGTGGTCCAACTGTGGCAACTAAAATGTCTCTAGATATTGCCAAGTACTATTGGAGTGTCAAAATAATCACAGAGCTAAATCGATGTGACTTTTACAAAGGATGCATTCAAGTGTATCATTTACAGAGTGTAGAATTTCAAGAGCCCAGGTAGAGATTAGCTTTCCCATTTTGTCAAGTTCTTTCAAAATGTTTGTTTTGTTCAACAAACACAACAGTAAATGGAAACTGGACTTTAAGTAGTCCAGCAGCACTGTGAGGTATTGTGTTTTAATGTAGCAGCCTCCATTCAAATCTGACATCCACACAAACGTTATTACCTAGGTGCATGAAAAGCCATACAAAATGTTCTTTATGCTTATTATTTTCTTTTCCATAAAGATCTACTTTCCACAGGTTCATATCATGGGGATTGAAAATATTCTAATAAGAGAACTAATGATACCTGGTTGGATCAGGACTTTTGAATCTGCCATGCGAATTCCAAAGGCATTAAAATTTTGAACTTGATAACACTTTCAACAAACTCTTCTCCACAAAGCCACTTTTTGACATCTCAACAACAATTTATTTCTAATATCCCTGTTTCTAACTGATAAAACTTATGGAAAAATTATCCTGAAGTTTGAAGCTCTAGCCACAGCCATCTTTGGAGTATGTACAACTGATTGAAAAACTCTGAAACCAATGAAACATCTGGAGTGTGGGCTTGTGATAAGGGTACTTTGATTGTAATCTAAATAACTTCTTGGTGTAGAGAAAATGTAACTATGTAATTTCACATAATTGGGCATCACACAGTTGGTTTTGGTGCACTATAAAAAAAAATTAAGATCTCTAGTCCTAAGTGTTAATAAGAATAGAGCTGGACGTACTGGGCAAGGAAAATTGAAGACCAGACATCATTCCTTGATTTTTGTAAATGAATAAATCTTGGGATGCAAACATGTTTATATTTTATTTCAAGCTTAGAAGATAGGTCCCAAGTTATAATTGTTTAAGAAGAATTATGTGGAAAAAAGACATTTCTTGTGTCTCAGGTTAGAAGAACAAATGTGCATTCATTATTAATAGTTTTCCCTCTAAGTTCCGTGTTGTTAAAGCTAGGTTCTTTTTGGACTTGAGAGCTTCAAATTTTATGCTGTCTTTATTCTCCTATAATAATTATAATCTTTTAGCTATTTTGAATGAAAATTTTAGTCTCAACTGTAATATTCTATCCTCATGCCATTGAGTAACTTGTAATGGCAGAGAGTAGGGAAATTTGCCCAGAAGAAAACACTTGATATGCACTTGCTTTGTTGATTATGTTAGCATCCAAAGCTGAATGCATTTATACACGTAGATGCTCACAGGCCCTTGAGAACGCTGTTCTTTGAGGTTCTTCTACTCAGTCAGAAAGATCCATTTCTTTTCAATAGCAAATGGTTTTTAATGTCACATTTACGGATGACAAGATATGAAGCTTATAGAATGATTCAAATTATTATTATCTCACACCTATTCTTATATTAGAATCTATCATGTTATATAGTAGGATTAATTCTGAGACTTTAGGACCTGTATTTACTCTGGACTGGTAATTTGGAGCTAGCCTTAATCCTGTATTTCTCATTTAAAGAGTACGTAAATAGGACACATTCAATTTTGCTTCATTTTTAGAAATATTTTATACACTATATTTCAGTGCCTCACTTGCCTCTATTTACAATAAATTGCTTTCAGTATAATAGAACTTTACTCCAATTTCTTTGTCTTTTTATTTGTTTGCAAAGGCTTTTCTTCTACCCCAAATGGGTTTCACTCACATTTATCTATTATTAGTTACCTTGTTTTCATCCTAGAGATTCTGTTGTCTTACAGTGCCCTTCAAATCTAATCCATAATTGAAGGATGCATTCTCTGTTGCCTGCCGTAAATCCTTCTCCTCACTGATCATGCTGTCCTCCAACCATTTGTCATCCTAACTCTCTCTGTTCTTAAATGCAACTCTTGTAAGAAAGAAATATGCTTTAGCCATTATCACATTGTTAGAAACCAGCAGAGTCTGTGGCTGAAAATAAGTATCAACATTCATATCCTGAATTAATTGGGAATTAAACTCCAGTGTCTCTGTAATTCTTATATTCTGATACTTTGGATGAATGTATTTTCTTTTAATAAGGAGATGCTTTTTTGGAGAAAGCTACAGAGAATCCTATTACAAAAACAGTTTTGCAGTAAAGGTATTAAAACTTGCTTGACCAGCCGTCTCTGTTTGACAGGGCGCACTGCATACAGTGAGATTGTCTTCCAGAATACTGATATGGGCAAGGAGTATGGCACCAGAGAAGAGTTGTGGGCATCACAATACAGGACTATGTTTTGTTATCCTCGGTAAAGTTACTGAGCTCATACACGCTGAAGGCAAAGATTGAATTTAGTATCTGAATTTGGTACCGTGGGTTCATGGAATGCCTGTAACCACGAAATAACATGAGAAAATGAGATGGAAAATAAACAAAAATGCTGATTGTGAGTTAATAAACATTGCAAACACAAATTTTAAAAGTTAGAGTATTCAGGTTGATTTTATGAAAATCTCCAAGAGACTGGCCTCCAGCTTACATGAGGTTAGATGTATCTCCCTTCCATTTTTTTCCCCTCTCTCTTTACCTGGTCCTGGAAGTTGAATCCAGGACCTACACACTAAGATACATCCCCTGTCTGTCTTTTTCTTCATTCATTCATTTAAACTTTGAGACATGTTTTACTCAATTATCACGTTTCCGTGGCTGGGCTCACTTGACCGTGAGCTTCTCCTCCGTGGCCTCCCCAAGTGCTGGAGTTATAGGCCTGCTCCTTCCTGTACAGCTCCTCTTTATCTTTTGAGTCTCATGCACCTGCTCGTCAAGTTTAATATAATAATTATGCATCACAAAAGTATATTGATGGAGAACAATTTTTGGAAAATAATTTAATAAAACAGATACAAATTAGTTATTATTACTGTTGCCAGGAGTTCTGGGGCAGAGAAGGGGTCTGACTTGTGACAATTCATACATACAACATCTGGCTACTTGCCCAACAAACAGAAAAAGTAGTAAACGGTAGGAAAGACATTTAATCAATGTAGACAATGTTGGGAAACACAGCAGAGACACATAAAATTCAGCCCTGTCTTGGGAGAAACTGATATGACTTCAGGTTTGCATGGGAAAAAATTGGGCAGGAAACAAGGGTTATGCACTGCTGAACGATTTTGGTCAAACTGTGGTCTAGTAGTTGATAATTCTGTGGTTCTAGAAGGAGCTTTTGAAAAGTTATCATCTGAGAAGGCAACCCAATAATCCTCCTGAGGTGACTGGTGAGGGCTCCTCCCTAGTGAGCAGCTTCTCTTCCCACATGGAGTAACTTTTCCTGCTTCAGGGGATTTTCTTGCAAACTTCTCTCTCATGGAAGGCTTATGGTAATGCATGAATCCTTCTAGGTATTGCTCTATGGGCTTGTAGAGGATCTTGCACAAGTTGATGGTTCACAATCTGTTGATTATGATGTCCCTGCAAAACTTGAAAAATCCCTTCTCATTTCACCCTCTCTGCCTCGAAGAGAGGGAAGTAGGCTAGGTAGCCGTAGAGCTGACCAACCTCATCTTTCCAGGTTTCAGACAGGCTCTCCGGAAGAGTTAAACATGCCTAAAGAGAAAGCTGAGAAGGAATCGCATCCACCAGTGCAAAAGGGACAGATCCAAAATGAAGGCGGAAATGCCAAAGCTTTATCCTAGTTGAGTATCAGACGTGCTCAAGCTCAAGAGTCAATGGTTTTGCTAAAATATATTCTAAATCATTGTCAAGTTACCGACTTACAGGTGAAGAAAGGCAACTTTGCTTTTCTCAGTGGAAGGTATCAAACCCAGGGCCTTCTATGTATTAGGTAAGCCCCTGCCAGTGATTTATACCCCAATCCTGAAGAAACGCAACTTCCACATATCAAATAAAGAAATAATAACACTGTATGCTTCACTGCATTATGTCATTTAATTGTTCACAATGAAACAAAAGGTTGCTACTACAATTCTACCCTAATTACAGCTAAAAGAACTACTAATATAAGTTATAATAGTTCCAGGCTGGAAATAGTTAACCCAGAATCCTGGCTGTCCATTCTAAAGGCTCAATCAGTGGTCACTATGCTTTTGAGTTGTAAAATCGAATCGTTGCTTTCCCCTATTATAAAGAAACAAGTAAACTGGAAAGTAAAAAGAAAAGAAAAATGAATCTGGGAGATGTTTTATCCCCCCCCCCCCCCCAACAGTTGCTCATTCGTTTTAATCATGCTGTATTGCAACAAAGAATATGGGGTTCCAAGTACAGCCTGTGCCTTCCCTGCTAGGTGGAAAGGGCCCCTGCTTTCTGTCAGCTAGCCACCTGCTCTGTCGTGTGTGATCACAGACGCAGCTAGCACCCCTGCCACTCCTTCACCTCTCCTCTCTTTGCATTTCAAGAGATTCACTGTGCCAGCAGAGAGAAGCTCACTCCTTCCACCATGTGCTGAGAAGGTCATCAGCTCATCCCTTCCCAATGGTCCACACAAGAGGGACCATTTCCTAAAGGTCATCCTGAGGTGGGAGAGGACTCCTGGGGAACTGGTTACCTTCCCACCAGGCTGTCTCTTTCTACCTCAGCTCTCCTAGGGATTTTAGGTAGATGATAAAGTCATGTGAAACAGGAAATATCATTAGCAGTTGATGATAATGGTTAGCACACACACACACACACACAAAGAAACTTCAAACATTTTTATCAGCTAAGCAATTCAGGACTAAAAATATTTCATGATGCTCAGATTGTTACGTGTTCAGCTTGAAAAAATTTTCCTCCTTCCCCTTAAAAACTGATCTCTAACATAAGAAGAAAGCTTGGGGAATTTCTTAAGTTAGAATATTTATAATACAGAAAAACCTAAACTGAACACGGCTAGTTTTCCATTTCAGAAACTAGTTGCATTTCTGACAACTATAAAATTAACATTCACATTTTAAATAAAATCAGATAAAATCTACATGCTACCAATTAATACTTTCCCAAACTTTGCTTACTTCCTTTCCTTCCATAGTTGCCATATCCGGGAATGAAGTCTATTAATTCTTTAAGTGACAATATTTTTATTTAAATTGATATCTTTGGAAGCGCTATCTCTAGTATGTTTAAATAGGCTTTTAATAACATTTTCTAATATACCTTAAATAAGCATATAGCTATTTTAAAACTCTATCTAACACCTGCTACTATTTCACATGCTACAAGTAGGTTGTATCCCACCTTTCAGTCTGTCCTTTCTAACTCTTGGACAAGGACAAACGATAAAGCTTTTACAACTTCTGCAGAAAAACATGAAGGATCTGTGGAAGAGCTTTGGTCCCCGTCGGTCATTGTTTATCAGGTAAATAATAAATTGATGTGGTTGTATCTTCTTTGGTGCCTTAACTTCAGTACTGAATGTTTTTACATAAGTTATCTTTCACAAAGAAGCAGAGGGCGAGGAGACTGTGAAGGAAATCACACTGCATGCAAAGATGAGATGTTCTCTTTGCTCCTAGAGGGACATCTGTCAACTCAAGTCGCTTTTCTGTGAGGATTCCACTAACGATTCAGACCGTGTAGCTCATTCTTAAGTACAGATTGCACATCCCTGGTCTAAAAACCTGAAATTAGCAATATTCTAGATTCAAAGAGTTTTAAGAACTGGGGTAGTGCCACAAGTGGAAAATTATGAAAATACTCTATAAATTATTAAATATTGTTTAGATTTATATTTTGGGTTGTGTGTATACATTGTGTATGAACCATAGCTGAATCACATGCTTAGGCTTGCTGCCCACAGTATCTCTTATTGTATAAGTGCAAGAATTGAGAAATGTGTAAAAGAAAAGGTCATAAATATGAAACGCTGGTTGCACGCGGTTTGCATCATTTCGTGGTGCTATGTCACTTTAATAATTTTATATTTTCTGTTCCATAAATAGATGTTTATCTATTTGTAGCCTTTCTTGCATAGCAGATAGTTAATTTTGGTCAAAGACAGCTCTAGCATTGGCCCTCAGCTGCTGGCAGTTACTCTCCACAACGGGAACGTCTATCCTGATGGAAGTGTCTTTGTTTGTGTTGGAACACATGGAACAGTTTGGCAACATGACCAATGAGGAAAGTTTAGTACAGAGTGATACTTATTTTGAATAATTTGGAGACTCAGTGTCAGGAACATTGGCAGTTGGCCAGTCCATGTAATTGACTTAACAGATATCAAAGCCTAGTGAGGTTTACTTATTGGCAATACTGTATATATTGCCACATACTATTGCTTGCAGAGGTAATTCTGTGACTGTATTTGGAAAAAATAAGTGGAAACTTCAACACCTGGTAATCTCCTAGACTCTGCCTGTATTAGTTACTTATGCCACTGCTGTAACAGAATAACTGACATCCATGATTTAAGGGAGGAGATATTTATTTTAGCTCACAGTTTCTGAAGGGCTCACACAGTCCCTTCATGGGGCAGCTGGCACTGGTGGAAGCATATGGCAGAAGCACATGGCGGAGGATAGAGATCACAGCCATTGCAGGCAGAAGCAAGTGAAACAGAAGCCAATGGTTGTCTGGACACCCATGCAAAGGCCAAAGCGTTCCTAAGAAGTTGTAATAATGTTTCTTATTCTCCCTTCACTCAGTTCAAGAACATTTGGGCATCTAAGACCCAGGGTGGTTGCCCCTCCCTCACAAACACCTGAAATCTCTGCTCTAGCCACTTCCCTCCTCCACCTCCCCAGTCTTAACATGTTGACGCAATCTTTCCAGGTCAAACTCCAACCATCTGCCCCTTCCAATAAAGCCCTACTGCCCAATAATGCATAGCTCCACAGTTATCACACTATATCCAAAAATACATGGGGCTTTTGGGAGATATTTCAGATCCTTTTAGTGAACCCTTGATCTCAGATTGGGCACATAGGCCTCAGTAAAAATCTTGTGATTAAAATGCACCATAGCATCATAATTGAAGAGCTATGAAGTCAAGAATATTGACCTTATGGTACTGTAGAAAAGTAGATTATCAGGCTAAACCACACTGGAACCAAAAAATCAGTAGCATCAATCTAGTCTTTATTTAAAATTTTAGTATTTTCTTCAACCTGCATATTATACTTAATTGCATTTTAATTGTGTTAAACCTCTCTTTCTCTCTTTCTTTCTTTTTCTTTTTTTTTTGATTTCCTCCTTTTCTGTGGTACTAGGGAATTAGGACTATTTCCAGAAAGAAACATTTATCCAGATTACTAAGTTTTCAGTTATCTAACTAGCATCAATATAAATTTTGCTCACATCACCTTATTCATGGTTTTGGTGAAAATTACCAGTAACAGTGAAAGTAAAGTGCATAGCTTAGGGTTACTGCTAT